>CAHIKZ030000152.1:1100000-1332500 GCA_903632075.3 Acanthosepion pharaonis
CATCTAAATAATTATAAGAGTATTGTGGAAATTTTCGCTCGATCTGTTCACAATTTTATGGTGCAGACGTTTACTTGCTTAATAAAATCTTACACAGTGTATATAATATATAGGTCGATTTTGAAATACGAACCTTGTTGCATTTTATTTCAATTTTTCTGAGACATGTGCACGACTGTCACATTACTTAAAAATATTATTTATATTTTGGGACCTTGTTTTTTTTTTTTTCTGTGTCCCGGTAAATAAAGATATTTTAGTTCTTAAGAACCCACAAGATATACTGCTGTTAAAGTTGAGGAATTATTTATTTCATTCAAAATTCCTCACTTTCCTCAAAATTCCACACTTTTTCGTCAATTCTAACTGCTGTGTCTCTTGCTTAAAGCATGCATAAGAACTAAATCGTGACCAAGGAAAGCTCAGGTTGTCTTCTTATTTTTTTTTAAGATTAAAGCAAAAACGTATTTACGTTTTATGTTCTACTTAACATGTTAAACCACTACGCTGGAAAGTTATAGTGAACACGGTGCAGTCAACGAGATATTTTGTCAGACGTTTATTTTATTAGAAAGACTGACGAGATACATAGTGAACAATTTTTTGACGTCTTGGGTATGACGATAAACTACATGTGGCAGTAATAACACATCTGGTTGGTTGGTTGATTTTGTTTAGTGGCGTATCAACATCTGTATGGGTTATTTAATGCCAAAAGATAAATATTTTGTACGTAACTTTATTTATTTTGAGATAATAATGATTTAGTGAGACAAGTCTTACTAATTAACACATGGTTGTGGAGAGGCGGGGAGCTTTCCTAAAGGTATTTACAAGTAAATCTCGACTGGAATTGACCATTCCGAGCCATTATCCATTACACCACCTACACCCATCTAGGCGCTGACCAGGCCCGCTATTGCTTAACTTCGGTGATCGTATGGGAACCGGTGATTCAAATTAATGTTGCCATAAGTCAAAATGGTATTTAAAAAGTAACGTCAAAGTAATATTTAATTGAAGTAAAAACTTTAGAGATTTTAACCAAGACCAGTTAGGATATAAGCATTTTTTTTATCTTATATTAGTGTTATAACGGGTGTAACAGCAAAATTGTCCAAATCGTGTAACAGCAAAATTGTCCAAGTGTTAGATTAATGTCTGAACCGTTGTATCTTAGAAATGATTAAACATATCTTACTGAAATTCTGCGAGGTTTTTATAACACTATCGGACTCTACGTTGAGCAATAACAATCTATAATTACTCTCCAAGCTTAACAGAAGTATCGTGATGAAATCGATCATAAACGAAAATGACATGTTCATCATTAATTAAACATTGCTAATGATTGGCAGCTCATGAAGGACTGGAATAAACTTTTTATATATATATATATATATATATATATATATATATATATATATTTCTCCAAGATCATTTTCTAACTTATTCAATATGATCTTCGCCGCCATCTCTGACCTTCTAACTTTCTTTCCTGGAGTAACATGTTGTCTCACAGGTTTCACGTACGATTTCATTTTTAGGTCTTTTTTCACTGCTCTTTGGGCTGTCATGGGTGGAACTCACCTCTCACGTGTCAAACGTCTTATGAATTGAGTTGGATCTTTTCTAATTGATTTCTTTACCTTGAAGTTGAAATGACGATCCCTTTTTTTTGTTGTGATCCAGTTTTCCTCCCTACTGTTCCCTCTTTTTTAAACTTATTTACTGTTCTCGTGATGGTTCTTGAATGGACTTTGAAGATGGAAGCCAGTGTATGAATGTTGATACCATTACTGAAGGCCTGAATGATCTTTTTCCTCACACCACTGCTCATTTGGGGAGACAGAGGGTCTGACACAAAACAGTTTTAACCTGTTCTCTTTATAGCAGAATAACTCAAAGGTTTTTAGGTGATTATTACAACAAATGATGTCAAGATGGCTATATGTCTTATCTGAAAACCTGGAAAAAAGAAACTCAATTAGTTTAGTGTTTTTTGTTGGTATTAAACATTTTTTGGATGGACAATTATCCCATGCTGTTAAAAGATTTGGACTATTTTGCCTTTACAGCGGATATATTTATTGGAAATAATATATTAGAACTAGTTCAAATTAACGTGATAATTAATCTTTTTTTTTTATTTGAGACGTTACATATCAATCGATATTCGTAATTTTAAAAAGAAATAAATTGGCATTAAATTTTGATTCCAGTTTCATTATTCTATCAGTCTAAACCTTATTTTATAAGATGGGATTCTCCTTACCAGTGGAATACAAAGGGCTTGAGGACGAGTCGACTCTATGAAAATGGGATGTAAGTCTTATCTGAGAAGGTCTAAACTGGGGAATCTGAGGAATATATCCTCTCTGAAGATTTTCCATTAAAATGGCTAAAGGGTAGCCACCCACGTTATCTAAGAGAAATAGGTTGTTGAGTTGAAAATAATTCATCACCGAAAAGAATAGATTCTGACTCCTATTAAGGCTCGAAATTGGAGTGTGATAGTTCTAGCACAGATATAGGAACAATGTTTCATTTTTGGTTTGATTTGATTCTTGTAAACATCGACTATCGCAGTAAGGTAATTTTTGAGCGCAGTTCGTCTGACGTTTCCAAATAATCCGGTTCTAAATCTAATAGGAGCTGCCTGTTGGATTTGTATAATACTTTGAGTTTTGTGAATGTCTTTCTGCTTCCGAATAAATCTAAAAAGTAAAAGACTTTTAGAATTGTCGGAAATTATTTTCCACCAGCTTTCGGACATGTGAAATGTGTTTCTACAGACAGATGCTGTGAATACCAGGAACTGAAAGAGTTGAAGGACGGGAAAGTTTTTAGGGAAATGAAAACAAAGAGAGATCTTATACTTAAAACCTGATAAAAAAAATACTTCAAAATTTCTCGGGGGCATCTTTTGGAAACATAACACTTACAGGGCATACTGAAGGCAATAGTGACGGAATTTTAAAAAAAAATGATTACCTAACGACCTTGGGTAAATGGATGGCAGAAAAGGGGTTTGATTGATTGATTCGTTTTTTTACGTCTTATCGACCCTTTGCAGATTATTTAAACCCAGAAAATATTTTTAGATTGTGAGCATGTTTTTTTAGATAATAATGATTTAATGATACTAGTGTTACTAATTAACCCATAGCTGGGGCGAGAAGAGGTGGATTCATGACTCTACTAATGATTTTTGCGCGTAAGTGAATATAACGAATCCAATTGAAATTGCTGACTGATTAACAATATCAACCCATTATCCATTACATCATCCGCACATCAAAGGCTTACAACACCTGGTATTCCCAGGCGGTCGCCCCTGTAGATACTGGGAAGGCATGACGTTCCTTAAATTCGGTGATAATACGGGAACGTGTGTTTCAATATGAGATTGCTATAAGCCAAAAGTGGGCAAAGACAAACGTTAAGGGATAAAAAGAATAGGAAGTTGTTTCATATGGAAGACGAACTCATTGTCGTTTAATACATATACATTGGTGTTGGTGATACTTCGATGACAGTCAAAATTTCCTCGTTTTCAATATCAAGGCAGATGACACTTCATGCCACCAAGCGTGAAATAATCATTCTCATAAAGAAAATTAAAACAAAAAAAAAAATAGATAAGAAATCGTAATGTCCACTAACTTTTTAGATGGAAGTCGTTAAGGAACAAATAAATTTCGATTCAGTATTGTTTCTGAAATGATGTTTACCGAAACTTTCTTCAATTTACATTTTTTTTTCCTTAGATATAAACTTACATGTCGCTTCTTTCGCTTTTACACGTTTTTCGGAATCCTTCCTTCCTTGTTTGTTAATGTGAAATCCTTCAAGAGAAAACCGATCAGTTCATTTGTTTTTACTCTCGGCAGATTATTAAAAAAATCTTTTGAACATTTCTGTTTTATCAACACGATGTCTTTTTTTTTTTTAATAATAAAGATAAAAAAATGAGAAAAGTTAATTCATTTATTTTTTCAGATAGCGACATTTTGCATTTGTTCTTGAATTAGTTCGGTGTTCTCGTTCCGCTGACGGAAAAATGATGAAATTTCCAATATAAATTCTTTGCCCATTTAAAATACTACAATTCATAGAAAATATATTCATACAGGAGCCATAAAAACGACTTCAACTGGCTGCACATTTCAGATTATACTCCTTCAATCCACACCGAATGCAGCCTATGGTAAAATCGCGCTAAAAACGCAGGTTTTCGTTCGATCAGCTAAGTTAAGCGGCACTGAATCTGGTTGGTACTAAGATGAGGGACTGCTTGAAAACACATAGTACTGTAAGAAAACTCCGTTTTTTTTGGGGGGGGGGCTCAAATAACACAGAAAGTGTTGATAAACCGTAAAAACACAAATCAACAGAATGGGAAATTAGCTCTCGCAACATTGTGCATGTACCTTTGCTCCTGCTCATGTATATTTTAATTCAGTGGCAGACCTGAAAACATTGTGCAATTTTTAAAGAACTAAATTTAAAAAAAATTAAACTTAAAATAAAATTTAAATTTAAAGAGTAAACCTTTAAAATAATATTTCTCTTTGTTACCGAACATCTTCCGAAAAATTCAATAAAATCTTATCATTTTCTGATTTTTAAAATTATATTTTTGGCTCCAACTAGATGTCTTATTTCGAACTTTGTGAAGTTATGTTCTTGTGTCTGGGTAAAGAGCAAAAAAAAACACAAATATATATATATATATATATATATATATATATATATATATATATATATATATATATATATATATGCATGTATCACATACAAAAATAAACGGATAGTTTGTACTGACGGGTCTACCTACATCTTTACATCTTCCATTGTTTACGTTATTCGGACTGTTGTCATCACCTTCATTGCCATATTCACAACATTTCGCCAGTTGTACGCTCCGGCTTTGTTAAGGTGACTAGAATTTCGAACCGAACCCTTTATTTCGAGTAGATTGTTCTAGTTCTACGTGCCATGCCTCTTCAAGATGTCTCAGTTATTTCCTTTTAATTCAACTCTCCAAGTTTTTGGTTCACCACTGATACTGAACTCACAAGACTTTGGGTCTAGTCCATGGAACTAACGCGTTTATTCACCCGGTCACATATCCTTGATGACATCTGCTTATGAATATTTGGGACTTATAAAACTAATGTATCAGCAACCGTTTTTTTTTTTACCAGTGCTCATATTGCAATTTTTCTGTTATAATTATTCCATTTTTTACCGTAGCTTATATTGCAATTTTTATTGTTATTTATCGTTTTTCTCTAGCACCCTTTATTACTGGTTACTCTATAGTAGACGTTGGTTAGATCCAATGACTAGACCCAAAGAGTTTTGAGTTCAATACCAGGCCACATCAGTGGTGAACCAAAAACTTGTTGAGTTAAAGGGAAATGATTGAAACATCCGTAGGAGGCACGACACATGGAACTAGTTCAATCTACTCCGGTGGACGAAATAAACTTCCAATCACTTGAAGAAGGCCGGAGCGTTTAACAGCCGAAATGTTGTGAATATAGCAATGGAAATGAGGATATCAGTCCGAATAATGTTAATAATTCAAATAAGCTAACGCCTGTTGAAATCCTCACAGTATTTAGTACTGGTGAAGTAGTAGCTAACATTCTGATTTGAAACATGGAATTTTTCTACTACTCTTGAAATCCTCTGCCCATTGGAGAACTCCCCTACTCTGTTTACTGTACATTATATTTTACCAGGATGAAATATATATATATATATATATATATATATATATATATATATATATATATATATATATTCGTCCGCCGACAGGATTCGAACCTGTATCCTATACGGAACCGTCATTTAGCTTGACGTGCCTTTACCGATTTGTACGAAGGAGCTTTCGGTTAGCAAATTCGACCTTGCTAACCGAAACCTCCTTCGTGGCCAAATCGGTAAAGGCACGTCAAGCTAAATGACGGTTCCGTATAGGATACAGGTTCGAATCCTGTAGGAGGACGAATATTTTATATGAAAATTTCTCGGACATTCAGGCCGGTAAATCTTGTTTAATACTGTTTATTATAAACAGAGCATTTACTTAAATATTTGTAACTATAAAAAGAATTTTAAACATAAAAATGTCTTTATATATATATATATAAACTTAAATAAAAGATATGCAAAAAAAACAATATTGCATTTTTTATTAAATAAGTATTTGTTATGTATTCATTAAATTGTTTTTAAAATAGTGGGAGTATTGTATGTTAAATAATAAAACATTTAATTTTTTCCAAAAAAGTTAATGAAAATTTATTGTACTAAACTATGCACCCTAATAAAAACCAATTGTACTTTGTACCTTCTTAGCTGTTCGGTCAATCTATGACTATTTTAGAGGGGGTGACAGACAGACTAACTGAAGTCACAGAATTTTATATATAGAAGATAGAATAATCCATAGTATAGATTATCATCGCAGAAAAACATATTTGATTTATTTAACACGCTACGGCTTCCTTTTCTTTAATTCAATTCCTAATGCGTGTTTTCCGTCACAAACATGTGATAATATAATCATTTTCTCATAAATTACATTTAAGGATAACGCTGTCAGCGCTGGCCTTGTGTGAGATTCGTGGAAGGTCCTCTATCATTATCATGTTTCCGTACCTGTAATAATATTTTCACTTGTCCAATAGGAAAATCATCTTTTACATCTTAATCAAGCGACATTTCGTTTAAGCATTCCATCCCCATCTAAAACGAATCTACTAATAGAAAACACCGTTCCTGTTTTCCCTCCCGAGGCCATTATACTTACGGTGCAGAGGTCTCTGCTGATGACATTCGTAAAAAAAATGATCTTGAACAAAAAAAAATGATCTTGAACAAAAAAAAAAAAAAAGATCAACATTATCTAAGATGTTTTCCAGTAAGCATAGCTCAAGATAAACCTTTCCAAAACAAAAACTATGATCTGGAATTTGAATAAAAGCAATGACACATCACATCATTATAATTAGTAAATACTAAACATTTCAAATATCATGGTGTAGGGATCAGTTATTAAAAAATTTAATATATGAGATAAAGAAAATTAACATAGAATAGGCTGCGCAATGTGTAGCTTTGTCTCAACACCATCAGATGATACAAAGTCAAAACACTAACCCATGACCAGCAGGTCATTCTTAAATAGCCTCGTGTTTTGGGTATGACAATAAAGTACATGGGTCAGCAAGGCCTCTGATTGGGAGATTGACGTTTTTAAGGAGTGTGAAACCACCTCTTAATTGCTGCTGTTCCCAGGTTCACTCTGATCCTGGGTGGTATCACCTGCCAAGCTCCCAGCTATGGGCAAATAAGTAAAATGCAAATAAAACATTATGAAAGTAAAAACATATATTTTATATTATGTAAAATGTAAATGATCAACAATCTATTTAAGGCAAAATGACCAGGAATGTAACTTTATAGAATTACCAACAAGATATTTTTATAGCCAAAAGACCAACAATACATTTTATCTGTAGCTGACGGCATACAATGACGTTTAAAATATATTTAGTTGAAGCCATAAAATTTTGCTCAAAATATTTAGATTTTGTTATTAAATAACCCCTGTTGATAGGTATGCCACTAAACAAAGTCAACCAATAGCCTCATCAAATCCTGACTTTTGTATAGATATCATATACGGCGCCAAGAACAGTTCTGGAATATCTATCTGTCAAATTCCAACGTCTTTCTCATATCAATGATTAAAAATGGCTTTGAGTGAATAATAAGTCTAGGTTTTTAAGAGGAAAATACTTCTTTGAATTAACAGAATTCCAAACCTGGCAAACGCTTGTTATTATAGAAGCTTACTGGCAGATTGATTCTGTAAGAAGTCTCAAAGTGGGCGTTAAATGCGCGTGCGTATTTACGTTGAACCATACAGTCACAGCATGTAGTGTTCAGGAAATTTCCGGTTCTAAACAGGAATAGATCGCTAATTACGATTACTTTCTCTCGCAATGATAAGGAAGCTGTTTTTGCCTACTGAGATTAATGACATGCCCTTGTACGCGCCCAGTCGCACACCACCCATTGCACACTACGTTGACTTGTTGCTAGTAATTTAATCTAACAGAAACCCTGTTCAGAGGCCATAATATACACAATTCTGCTATGTGGAAATGAATAATTACAACAGCTATCAAAAGTTCTAGCCAGATTTTGAATTTGCCTTTGTTTTAAGATAGAATAATTTAATGAAAACCCTTCCTTGTTAGCACACTGTTGTGTGTTCGTGAGCAACAAAAGCTGAGATCTTAGAAATACTATTAACTCAAATCTCTTCACCATCGTTAATGAGTTTGCCAAGTATTTACTGTCATATATGAATTCAACACTGTTCTTTTTGTTTTCTTTCTAACAGAATTTTCTCTTCATTTTGCTGAGCTTTTGAAAGGCAACTTTCGACTCCTAACGCGCCTTCGAATGTCGGTTAAGGCACCTCCTAGATATTTAAATTGCTGACTTGCATAATTTTGATGCCTCTAATTTGTAATTTATATGTTGGGCTGCACTTTTTCCTAATAACCTCTGTCTTTTTTACATGGTAACTGCTCCGAGGAACTGCTTTCACTGGTTCCCAGACTTCATGAATTTAAGCGTCCTACGAGGCTGGCATCTCGCTCACACCCTTCCACTGTCGAAACTGTTAAATGTAGCCGTCTCTTCTACTCCAATAGCTTCATGTCTCACCTCTCGCCTGTGGAACTCCCTCCCCTTTTCTTGTTTCCCTGATAGCTATAATCTCCAACTATTCAAATGTAATGTCAATCGACGTCTCCAGATGCCTTGATCTATCCCCTATCCTTCTCTTCATCCTTTCCTCTATCACTCCTATTTGCTTTCGCTCCAAGTGGCTTCCCACCTTGCTTGGTGTGGAATGCTTAAAAAAAAAAATATATATATATATATATATATATATATATATATATATGTGTGTGTGTGTGTGTGTGTGTGTGCATACACACACACTAGTTCCCAAACTTCATGAATTTAAGCGTTTTACTAGGCTGGAATTTCGCTCACACCCTTTCACTGTCAAAACTGTTAAATGTAGCCGTCTCTTCTACTCCAATAGCTTCATGTCTCGCACCTCTCGCTTGTAGAACTGCCTCCCCTCTTCCTGTTTTTCTGATAGCTATAATCTCCAGCTATTCAAATGTAATGTCAATCGACGTCTCCAGATGCCTTGATCCATCCCCTATTCTTCTCTTCATCCTTTTCTCTATCTCTCCTATTTGCTCTCGCTCCAACTCTCTGTAATCCCTTGCTTGCTTCCCGCCTTTCTTTCTTCTCACAATTGATGCTCAGTCCTTAAAATGAATACAGGTTTGTTTTTGCTTTTTTGTACTAGTTGAATAAACTTTAACCGTGAGCTCATATGTTACATAAACAGTTCATAAGAAAAACGTTCCACTCAAATAGACTTTTTCGAAAGAATTACCTCAGTTTGAATCCTACTCCTCCCTGAGCACAAAACATTTAACTCTTTCAAGTCAAGTGTCAATAGCTATCTAATTTTTGTCTGAATTTCTGGGATGGGTATTTGTCATTATTTACGCTTTTAATATTCGGAATATTTTCCTTATCTTTGTTGTTATTATCCCAATGTTTCAGCCGTTGTAAACTCCGGACTTCCTAATGTTTATATTAATCTGGCTAACCTACAGGGAATTCTGACGTGAACCCTTTAATGAATCCTTTTTGATTCGATCATTCCTGCCTCAATCTCTGGGATGAGAAGTTATTATTTGCACAATTTAGATTCGAACTATTGCCCTCATCTTTGTTACTGCTATCACAATGTTTCGGCCGCTCTGCCGAACGGTACTTGAGGAAAGCCGAAGAGCCCAACTGCCAAATCACTGTGATAACAACAACAAAAATGAATACACGAGTCTGAATATAAATTGTGTAAATAACTATACTCATTATTTTTATAATCTTCAATTCTTACATACACCCCCTTTATCCATATAACACACCATATTCATCATTAACATTCCAGCAGTAATCTTCTATCTTAAGTGACTCTCGGGGCTAGTATTTACAAAATTTTCTTTGTATTATGAGTATTTTACTAGATAATACTTACGTTAGAAAACTACTATTGTTAACAACAAAACGGAACCCTCGTTAGCTTCTCATCGACTAACACATCACCCACATCGTGTTCCGATTCCCGTCTAACTTGAACTTCACCTCGGTAAGCGATAACATCGACAGGCCCCTCTGGACATTGACTGTAACTTTTTCGTGTGCGACTGCCATTCTTTTCGACTATCTCCGTGATTCTGACACTCTTCCTCTCCAAACGATGTCTCGTCACCGCTCTAACGGCTGACCTGTTCCTGTCCACTGTCTCATCACCTTCTACGAGCGGCACCCCCCTAACTTCTCGACCGTAATACCCGGGGTTCCGGCAAAACTGCACATGATTCCGAAAGTTTGTTTTTTTTTTTTTATTGACTGCCTTAATTAGTTCTTGTAGATAAAAGATAGATACTTTGAAGCTCTTATTTCTAGATTTTACCAGTATTTCTCAACCTTGCGAAACCCTTCAAATAGTTTTAATGCCTCATGCAGCGCCCTCATAAAAATGATTATATACCTTTATTAAAATCTTTAATATTTTTTTAATATTTATATTTCTATCATAGTTCACATGGAAAACATAATATATAGACACGTGCGTCTTGTGCACGAGAGTGTCACTCAATGATACACAAATCTGTTACGTACTGTCCATTAATCAGGGAAGGCGGCTTCACTTTGATGCCATATCGACATAACTAAATATATTCCCTATGATAATTATAATTGAAAATAAATATAAGCGGCTGAAGCCTTTATTATGCTTGTATCTAGAAAATTCTTCCAAAACAATTATTAAAAAAAAAACGTTTTTTTTTCGAATTGTAAATTGTTTGAATGAAAATTAATCGAAAGGACAATTATACTAAATGATAATTGTTTGAAATATGCATGTGAACTTGCTTTGAGAGAGTCAATGCTGATTTACCTAGAACTAATAACAGCCTTGAAAGATAGAATATGGCTTTTTTGAAACAAGTGTCATCCCATCATCCCACATTATGGAAATACTTAGACGCTCTTAAAAGAGAACTTGCAAGAATTTCATATTGCAAAAGTAAGTGCAGGTTGTCAAAACATCAAAAGCGCCAAAAATATCGCGTCGTAAATGGAAAACTTAAACAATTAGTGGCATCCATTAACGAGTAACCTTCAGTAGTTGATTATTTGCCTGCAGTATCTTATAATTTAAGGTTATGAGGATTTCTTCTTACTAAATTGTTTTCTTAACGATATTTGTATTTCGAATAATTATTATTTATGTATTTCCTCTTTTAAATTTTTATTGCAATAAAGAATTTTGCAGTTCAAATAATTATCAGTTAGGATAATTGTCCTTTCCATCAATTTTCATTCAAGCAATTTACAATTCGAATAAATGTCTTCGAATAATGTTCACATAAACATTATAATAACCAAGATGTTCTTAACAATATGCCGTAGATCTATAGTAAAATTACGAATATAAATCTATGGTTTGAAAGCTTGTTAAAATAAAGAAGCCGAGAGTGGGTGTATCAATGCGAAGTAAGTGGGGCTTTGTAGTCCTAATCTCCTCATCCTTCTCCCATGATCTCTCTCTCGTCCTTCCTTATTCTGAAATCTCCTACTTCCTCTGCGTCTCTTACAATCTTTTTCGTGCGTCTTTGTTTTTTTCTTTTTTTTTTTCCTTCGATAAGCACTTTACTTCGTCAAGTTCTCCGAAACGAAAAAGAAATCTCTGTCTTCTACGTACGGTCAAGTTTTGTAGTTTCTTTTTTCCTTCACCTAATTCGTCTTTTTTCCTTCACCTAATTCGTCTTTTTTCCTAGATTCCCGTAATGTCTCTCTATAAACGAAATCATCTGTCGCCGCTTCTTCTTCTTACTGACCACGCGATAGGCAACATTCCATTTTTTTTTTTTCATCTTCCTTTCATTCAAACTACAAAACCAAACAAAACATTACTTTAAAAAAAAAGAAGTTTACGTGTGACGATAAAAATACGAATGGCGGAACACAAATCTAATTGAATTCTATAAAAAGTTTAGTTAGAAGTTATTTCGTTGGTTGATTTTGTTCAACGGCGTTTCAATCCCTATGGGTTATTTAATACGGAAATCTAAGTATTTTGAGCGCAACTGTATGCCTTTGATAGCATATAAAATATATTGCTGATCTTTTTGCTTATTTTGTATGCTTATACCTTCGTTGTGTTTTATTTTGTTTGGTTCATTATTTGCCCATAGCTGGTATCCTAACCGGTGCTACCACCCCGAGTAAGGGTGATCCTGGGAACAAGAGCAATTAAGAGATGGTTTCACGTTCCTCAAAACCTCCAATTTCGCGATAAGTGGCCTTGCTGCCAGATGTAGTTTATCGTTATACCCAGGACTAAGTTCAAGTTAGGATGGCGTCTACTTAAACGAGAAGTGAGCTAGAAATTAGTAACAGGATACCAAAAATATATGACAAAATTACATTATTTTTTTCCTGTTCCCCTTAGCTAAGCAAACCTACTTTTGAACCCCGACCTCTGCTTTTGGTTTCATCACACCAAAACCCGTCCCCTAACCATTCCAATTCCCTTTCATTTCTTTTAGGGAAAAATCTGGTTTCTCTAATTTCTGACCAAGAGAACTGAATTCCGGTGAGAAACAGATAAATTCAATAAGCAAATAAGATGATGTATGCAAAAATATATCACTTATTTCGTTTCAAAGATACCTCCAATTTAGTAGCAGGGTACCAAAAAAATATATATATATATATATATATATATATATATATATATATATATATATATATTCTTTCCTTAGCTAAACTTGTCTACTTCTAAATCTAAACGTAGAAGATTCGCATTACCCTCTCAACAACTAAAATTCCTTTCTATTTCTTTTGTATGCTGGTGAGGGGGCTGTTCGCCAAAACATTTAATTGAGCTAATCCTATATATATTAGGTAGATGGATGTTTTTTAAAATCTGTAAATATCTTATTTTCGAGGTTCGAGATATAGAAATTGCTAAATGTCGGACCCAGCAGTGAACCCATGGAGACACCATCACATTGTACATATATATTATTATGATCTAAGAAAGGGACTTCAGTAGTACAAGCTAATAGTAATTTCCGTAATATATTAGGACTAATTTTAAGTTGAGGATATCCTTACGTTAGTTAAAAATACAGATGAAATACTTCAACTTCAAAAACGTTTCCAAAATAATTCTGTCCTTAAATTCACGTATGAACTCAATACTAATAATTGACCGTTGAGCGCGGTACTGCTTCCACACCATTTTCATCCATTCATGGAATCTATGTATCTCAACAACAATGGACTATTCCAACAGAATCCTACAACATGCCATCGGGTCCGGCATATCAAGAATGAAATTGAAGAACATTCTGGAGATTTTAAAGGAATGTTGGAGCCACGAGGTTTGCCGACATGAACCCAATCGATGATTTATGGGAAATGATGGTGAAATCTATACACACGCAAACCGAACACACACACAAACACGAACACACACACACTCAGACAAACACACAAACACACACACTCCCCTACAAGATTCTGCACTTCCAAACATTATAGAGCGTGGGGCAGTTATCAAGACGTCATGGTTTAACTTCTCACCAGAGGTGTTGCAACCACTTTGGGTAAGCGAGGCAACATCGAATTACTTTAATTCACCAAGCTTCAGGGGAGCCTGTACGATAATCGGTCACTACAGCATGGTTTTTGTGACATCAATGTATAACATTTTTATCGTGATATAAACAATAATTTCTTGTATGCATCTTCTCATATTCTAGTAAATTATATTTCCGTAAGGAGCAATTATATTTTTGAATAAAATACAAATAATAGTGTTTGATACTCAAATACTGCAACTGCTATTTCGCCATCATCTTCTACTTTTATTTACGAGGATTTTTCTGGAAGCGAAAAGTGAACGATGACAGTGGGACCGCATCGGTGTACGTTGGCTTCCATGTTTTTTTTTGTTTTGTTTTTAAGTTAACTTCAGTTTTTTTTTAATACTCTTCACATGATAATTTTGCTCTATTTTAACGAAATTGGTTTTAAACAAATTTGAGATTAGGATGTAGTTTTGTAACACATCCTAAACTATACTGGTGTTACAGTTTAAGTAGCCAGAAGTTCATTAGTACTTAGTGCTACCAGAACACAATCAGCATACAAATATTACATCAGTCGGCTAACCAGGAATACAATGATACAATATATAAGCATATTAAAAAAAAAAAAGGATTCGACCGTAGTCGAAATCATCGAGTCAATGCGAGCGAACCTTAGCTGCATGCATAGAAAGTGTTTCGACAGGGCTACATACAAGGTGGTCCGAAAGACTTGTCACCTCTACATAATATAATTTTCTTTGTTGCGTATTATCAAGGAGAGAGTTTCACATGAACGATACCAGAAAAACCCATCAGTTGAAGGACGCCGTTGGGAGAGCCTTTGTAACTACCGACAAAGCACAGCTTCGTAAAATATCACACAGGACGAGATACCACATCATTTTGTGCCACGGAAATGGTGGTGTTCATACAGACTTTTTCGATGTGTGACAGCGTCAATGAAAATAAATAAAATGAATCCAGTACATGTGCTCTGTATTACAGTATTACTATTTGTACTGTTCTCATGACTTTTTGATAGGGGTGACAAGACTTTCGAACCACCCTGTAATGTTACGTATTGTTCTTCTCCTACACCGGTTTACACCCAAGGCTATAAAATCCAGTCTATCCCACTATTTGCTCACAGATAGGGGAAAATAGTTGCATTCATAACTTTCATAAGCATATTAGCAAGTAAGTGAGCATGACTGAAATTAGAACTCGGCTCACCGATTCCTCAATCCGAGCCACATTCCAATATTCTATCTGGTCTCCTGGTATTTTAATATACACATTAACCATGACTATTAACATGCCCATTAACCATGACCATTAACATGCCCATTAACCATGACCATTAACATGCCTATTAACCATGACCATTAACATGCCTATTAACCATGAGAAAAATGAACGATTATGCTTTAGCTCAGGCGCGTATTTTTATGTTAACTTCTGTATATTTTTTTTAAATTCTTTCCAACATTTCTTTGTTCTTTTCTTTGTATTTTTTTCATGTAAAAGAACAGTTAAAACAGGCAGTTATTATATAAAGAATGTTTAAAAAAAAATCATGGAAGCTCACTTAAAAAATATGGAAGCTAACGTACGCAGATGCGCATGCGCTCTCAAGTCATCCTTCACTTTTCCACTTAAAGAATCAACGGAGATGTCTTTATATGACATGAATTTCTTTATACGTCTTTCATTTTATCGACTTGTTTATTAACAATATTTGGAATTTTATTTTATTCTTTAACCAGCCTTGGTTGTTGTTTTTGTTGATTTTGGCTAAAGGATACAGTTGACACAATAAGCCATAGGTCAAGTTTAAGATAATTATATTTTAATTAGGTAGCCTTACGGTCATACTTTTGATGGTGGGCAAGATAAAAAGAATTATAGGCCAAACAAGTACAGCTGAAACATTGGGAAATTGAATTTCTTCAATGCAAAGATAGTAAGAGGTTCTACGGAAGGAGGCTAAAAAGATTATGTGAGCACAGACAAGGTTTTGGAGAGAATGGAAACAAAAAGAAAACTTATAATTAACATCAAGAAAAGGCAGCTGAAATTTCTGGGACACACAATGAGGAAGGAGGTCTTGGAGAATCTGATGCTCGCAGGAAGGATATAGAAGGATAAGGAAAAGCAAAGCGTGACATACTTGATGGCAAGTGTATTGCAGAACGGGGTTCGGGAGAAATAACAAAAAAAAATCTGTTAAGAGCTATAAATGACAGGAAGAGGTTGAGGGACATGATTTCCTACGTCCTGAAGGAACATAGCACATAAAAGAAAGCAGAGGTCAGAACCTTAGAGTTTAATCCCATCAGCAGATGGGATGGATTTGCGATTTTGCGAATGGGTTCTGCGCCGTTCTGTAGTTTCCGGTAGGGGCTTTCAAATGCTATGAAGTGTACATTTGCAACTGATCGAGATTGTTGTTTGTTTGTTTGTTTAGTGGCATATCAATTAGTTATGGGTCATTTAAAGCATTAGTAATTTCTTTTATCAAAAATATATTGCAAAAATAATATGCATTTTTCTTTTTCGAAAATGTATTGCTTGTAATTTTTTTACTGTGAAAATTTATTGCTGGTATTTTTACTGTAAAAATGTATTTTTATACTTTCATGGTGTTTTAACCCTAGTTTGGGGGTTACCTATTTGCCCATAGCTGGGACCCTAACAGGTGCTACTACCCCGGCCTGGTTGAGTCTGCGGACAGTTAACAGGTTGTTCGGCACTCCTCAAAATTTCCAAATAAAAGGCCTTGCTACCATATATAGTTTAGCCTTATATCTAGGACGTACAATTGTTTATTTTTCACACCCTAAATGGGGTGTTGATGCTTCCCTAACTCGGATATTCACTTTTCTAATCTCTATCTATAAAAGGCAGGATGTGTGTGTGTGTGTGTGTGTGTGTGTGTGTGTGTGTGTGTGTGTGTGTGTGTGTGTAACGAATGCACGGCCCCTAATTTTCGACGGATTTGCACCAAAATTTACATGCATGTGCTCTACGTTAGCGGAAAGGCCAAGACCGACTTTGCATTTCCCAACTCCCATCGATAGCGGAAATAATCGATTTTTTCATGCTTCTACGGCAGTTTTCATGTAGTTTGCGGCCATTTTCTACTAGCCAGAGTGAGAGCCTATAGCTGGCTGCCACGAATAGGCAGGAAGATTCTATTGGCCAGCGTGAGAGCCAACAGCTGACTGACACGAATGTTAACTCGCATGCAAAAAAATCGATAGCTGCATTCGTCACAAGTGGGAAAAATTTAAATCTGCATGACACTTTACTCCAATTGGCTCATTCGTTTGCTTAAACTCAACGTTGATACTGATTCTGCAGAACTGGGTTGGGTGTGAAAAAGTATCTGTTGTTAACATTCTTTTTTCATTCGGTTTATCCAGTTACGAGTCCTTTTTTAAAGCTGATCGTTTTGTGTTCATTTTGTTTAGTTCTTTTTTCGTAACAGATTTAATGTTTAGCATAGAGCTTAGAAAAAATTCGCAGTGTGAGATAGGCAAGAAGTAAGGCATGTAGCAACATCAGTACGGCAAAGGGCACTCCTTTAAAGGCAAGGAAGGGCAAGAATATTTTAATTCAAGTGATAGCGATTGCTATATGAGTAGTACGATTTTTGAATCAAGCACGGGCAACGCCGGGCCATGCTGCTAGTATTTTAATAAACATAATGATGTCCATATAAAAACTGGAATGGAACTGCCCAATCCTCGCTTTCCAGCTATGATAGAGTTAAAAAAATGTATATGCAGAATTGTGGGTGATGAATTAATTTCTATCCTACACCACCTCTTCCACAGTTGAAACGCTGCATGCCTATAGTTACTCACTCGCCATTTTCATGGAAAATTTATGACGATCTTCAATCTTTAGTCCTACCAGTTAAATCCCTTACACCTGACAGCAAGGCCTCTGATCAAGATGTTTTGAGGAGCGTTAAACCACCGCTTAATTGATGGTGTTCCCAGGACAACATTGACCCGCGGTGGTAGCACCTGTTAGGGTCCCAGCTATGGGCAAATAATTAACTCTACGAACTGGGGTCAAAACGTGTAAAAATAAGTTTTAATACAAGAATACATTTTTGTAAAATATTATTACGAACAATAATTTTTTCAAGAAAATGCCAGCATTACATTACTACCAGCAATATTTTTTTTTAGGAAAAAGTTGCCAGCAATACATTTTTCCAAAAAATATTACCAGAAATACTTTTTGAAAAAATATTACAAGCAACAAAAAATCTCGGTATTAAATTGCCCATTGAGGTTGATAAGCCGTAAAACAAACCAAATCAAACCAAACCTAATGTTCGCCATATAGACGGGGGTCGAATCATACTTCGTACTTCCCTAGTAAGAAGGAAGTTTCCCTCAGAAAGCTTCTTCCTAAGAGTCGCTGCTTTGTGGAACAGGCTCCTGAAAGGATGCTTCCCAATTACTACAATCTTAAGTTCATCTAGAATACACCGTTATATATCTTCCACATCCTCCTAATCTGCATCTTTCACTTCCTCCTCTTACATGAAAAGAAAAACCTCTTTCAGGAACCTTATATGCAAAGGGGCTCTTATATCTTGTACCACGTGAAAAATATTTTTTTAAAAATGTCGAAATTTCTACTGTCGCAGTTTTTAGCTGAAGAAGAACATGTCTGTTTTATATCACTGATTTTGAAAAGAAAAAATTTAGTTCTTGCAAGGAAAATATGATATGCTAAAAGTTCTCTTTGATTCCAGTCATTACCATTCACACAAATTAATCTATACATGTCATTTCAACCGATCCATGAAACTGCTACATACGATTAGAGACGACAATGCTGAAGAATGTCTATTTAGAACAGTTAGGGTGGCGGAGAAGATTAAATCTAAAACATTGCCTTATGTGAAAACACGCGAAGAAATGACACGTTTTCTAATATTTGTCACGTTTCTAATTAAAAGTGACACATCATCCAACATGGCAGTTAATAACGGTCTGGGGAAAGGTACGCTGTGTGATATCATCTGAAAGCGTATACAGATTTCAATTTCTCCTGTTCTCATGCAATCGTTCACTTTGGTGCGCCATTTTTTATAAGAGTGCTTGTCTAGGTTTCTAGCTGCTCATAAGCCAGACTTTTCTTTTAATCTCACAAAAAACAGGGGATATTTCTATGCTAGCTTTCGTTTACGTTGAGATACTGAAGACACTTCTGGAATGTTCCGTGTTACCCTTCATTTCGAATTCGGATAATAATTTTACAGCACCACATACGGTATTGTACAAACATGATATTTTCTGACCTGCATCGTGCAAGAATAGAAAAACAAGTTATTATCCACTGAGCAATGTTCCTTTTCTGTAAGTTGTGGACAGAGCGATTGCTGGATGGCTCGTCTGCGAAACTCTGAAATTAGGATGCTGAATATAACATCAATCAGCTAATCATATATATATATATATATATATATATATATATATATATATATATATATATATATATATATGCTGGGTGCGATGGATAAATTGTCGTCTGAATTACGCAAAAATGAAAATAACAGTAACATCTCATTTATATATTTACCAAAATTGGACAAAAATATCTTCAAATACTAAAGAGTAAATATATTCAATAAAATAGCAATTGGCTTCAACCTTAGCATCACTTTGGAATCTCCTGCAACTCTCCTAGATGTCAGTTCGGATGAATTGTCTTCATTTATTAAAACTTTCGATCTTTAAGGTATCCTTCTTGATTTATTATGTATTCAACACATACACACACACAAACGCATATATATATATATATATATATATATATATATATATATATATATATATGTGTGTGTGTGTGTGTGTGTGTGTGTTCCGTGGTATTCGCATACTTGGAGGAGTATCGCTTACTTAGAGGAGTATCACTACGGAATTGAGTGGGTAACGGCGCTATATCGAGTCTAGTCAGTTTCTTCTTCATTACCAAAGCTGTGGTACAGTTGGTAGGACGTCTGCTTTGTATCAGAACGGTCCGGGTTAAATCTGGATAGTGGTTGTGCACTGCTGATGAGCCCCAAATAGGACCATAAGGCCATCCAGTGCTTTCTGCATTCTTTTGAGGATTCTTCTAGACTCGATGAATTACTATATATGATTACTCGAAATCCCTAAAAATTCTTCAGATATATATATATATATATATATATATATATATATATATATATATATATGAAATGGACAAAAATCTGACAATAATTTAAAACATTTTTTATGTTTATACGTTCTTCTTATAGATACAAATATTTAATTAAATTCTCTGTTTATAATAAACGGTATTAACATTTACCGGCCTGAATGTCCGAGAAATTTTCATAGAAAATATGCGTCCTCCGACAGGAATTGAACTTGTATCCTTACGATACCGGCATATAGACTGACGGTATTTATTGTAATAAATACAATTGTGGCACAAGGCCTGAAAAGGGGAGGGGTTGATGCTGGTCTTCTAGGCCGAGAAAGTTCACTAGACCGAGGAACAGCCAACAAGGCCGACAGACATTCGCGAAGGAAATCCGATTGATCCCGGGGTTTATGATGGCGCTCCACCCACGAGATGGCGGGGACTGATAGTAAGGCAAGGGAATGCGTCCCTAATAATCCCCGCCATAATCGCATCTCCTGTCAATGCGCGGCGTAGGAAAACCAACCTCGAGGCGAGTTTGTGGCTTACCAAGTGTGACATTCCCAGCACCCCATGACACGGACGTTCTGCACAGACTCATCTGTCGACCCGATTCCCGCGCCCCCTTCATAAAATGGAGGATAGCGAGCGCTCGAGCGCCTTCCGATGGCCCTTACAGAGAAGAAGTACGGACAATCGATAAAGGACAAGAGGAATAATGTATGTAGCACGCACCTTCACGGACAACCTCCGTCGACGCCAAGTCTGACTAGCAGCATCGACCTTTGCTCGTACTTCAGACCATCTGGAGGTCGGGTCCAAACCACACTCCAAGAATCGACCCCCTTCCAGGCACCTAATAGCAAGCCGGGCGACTTGTTGCGATTAATCTTGGCCCCTGTAGCCTGCGGAACGACACGAAAGCAGCTACGTCATTGGCGTACGCAGAAAACCTGGTTCGAGCCCCTCCAGGAACGACGATTCCGCTTATGGCCGGACTGCAAGCCCTGCCCCTCAGCCGGCAAAGGAGAGGCTCCAACGCCAAAGCATAAAGTAGGGACAACAGTGGACAACCCTGATGAACCGAACTAGACAGTGCAAAAGCGCCCGACAGCTTCCCGTTCGCCTGTACCACAGGACTGGGAGAGCGATATAGGAGGCTTATCCAGCGGCAAAAGTCGGGTGCGAATTCGGCGGCCTGCAAGACAGCCGCAAAATAGCGATGGCCAACCCTATCAAATGCCTTAGACTGATCTAAATTGATCAGCGCAGGCTCATCGTCGTCTTTTACACCCTCTATGATCGTGCTGATCAGATGCAGGTTGCTCTGAATTGTTCGGCCCTTCACAGAACAAGTCTGCTCAGGACCCAACAGAGACTCGGCAACTGACTACAATCGCTCCTGCAGGATCTTGGGAAAAATCTTTAACTCTGTGTTTAGCAGAGTTATGGGCCTGTAATCATCTAGTTTTCCCCCCAACACCCTTGTCACTTTTCAACAGCGTGATCACACCCCTGGAGAACCTGTCTGGGAGGGACCCCTGCCGGAACCAGTTGTTGAACACCACAGTCAAAATCGGGACAAAGATGTGCGACAGCCTCAAGTACAATTCATAGTGCAAACCATCCAGACCTCGCCCTCCGTGATCTCTCCCTCGCAGCCAGCCGCTTCAGTCGGCGAAACTCGTCCTCACGAAGACCAGGCTCCTTGGTAAAGCGGCTCTCGAAATGCCGCCGAAACCCCTCGCACATGTCGTCAGTGGTCCGAAGATTGAGCCACTGAGGAGTTTTCGGTTAACAAGGTCGGTTTTACTGTTTTTAAACACAATTCTCCATTATTTTCTCCCATTCATTCATATCTGCTCAATGCGTCTCCAAATGCAAACAAATGACGTCATACATTATGAAATGGACAAAGTCTGACAATTATTTTTTAAGACATTTTTATGTTTATACGTTATATATATATATATATATATATATATATATATATATATATATATATATGAGGTCTGATAAAAAAAGTATCAGGACCTTAGGACAAACTGACCTTGAAAGCAAAGGTATAACGTTCTCGCTTACTTCCGGTAATAATAGCCGTGCTTGAAAGGAGACAATGTAGAGTGTGATCGCCTCACGACACCACGGAAGTTCCATCAGTCACCATAGCTTTTGTAGCAGTTTTCGGCCATGTACAACATGCCCCAGGTTTGACAACCACCTTATTCCCCAGATCTCGCACATCGTGACTTTTTTTTTTTTTGCTTTCCAAAATAACTTCCCACTTGAAAGGAAAAACGACGAAGACTTGAACTTCAAAAACAACATGGCAATTTCACCAGAGATGCTTAAGGAAATTTTACACCAACAGAAATAACAGTTCCAGAAGTCACAACAGTTATTGACAGCAGTGACTGCACAGTTCCCGAATCAAGTCGAAATTTTCTGCGCCATAATAGACCAAAATAACAATTCAGCGAATATCTTGGCCCAAAACATTACAGAATTCCACTATGACTCAGCGGGCAGAAAAACAGTCGCTTCGTACCTTAAACGCTGACTGGGCACTAAGGAACACGACCGTTATACGAATTATATTTTACCATAGCAGGCAACGGGTTTCAGCTTCACTAAAATAGTGGAACACCTTAGTGTAATATTTGGAGAAAAAATCTTTATTTAACATTTGATTCAATTGTTTAAAGCTAACAAAAGATGACGCTGGCCATTATGTGATATTTGCCGGTGACTTCAATTTGGAATGCGAAAAATTTAAATTAAATTCCCTCACAGAGGAAAAGTTTAAATGACTGATTTTTATCGCAGGATTAAGATCTTTTACTCATGCTGATGTGCACCCAACTTTCAAAACTAGGACAAAGACATTACATTAACTGCCCTCGTCTCTGAATGCAATAATTTATTAGGCATCAAAAGGAACATCCTGATTTAAAAAAAAAAAAAACGATGATTTATCAATTACCATGAACATCCCCACGAGGAAACAACCTGGTGATGAAAAGAAACTTTCCTCAAAATGTTGGCATTGGGGTTACTGGCATTATGCATACTTTTGTCGTTAAAGAAATGTAAGTAAAAAATGTGTCACCGAAACGGATATAAAGAAGGATTTTGACATCCAAATTCACACAAATATTTAACCAGAAAAACATTTAAAAACGAAACTTGAAAAAGTCTGCAACAAACAAAATGGATAACGAATCCCACCGAAAATATATTTTTATTTCTATGAATCAATTTGTTTTCAGTTTGATACAGCGTGGGACATAACATTAACATCGAATACGGCTCGGAAACAAATTGAAAAGCGACGTATATCTGAAAGACATCATATCGCAATGAAAACGCCCGGAAGTACAATTCGTTTAACTGGTGAGTTAACTTGCAATGTTTTATTTCAAAATAGTGTGTGTGTTATGTCGCAGATAATTCGAATTTGAATTTACTTAGTCTTGACTGGATAGAACAAACATAACCATTTTTTTAAAAATTCCTCTCAAATCAATGTTCATCGGTTTTTGAAATTTAAATCATTTCATGGATGAATTTACATATAGGTTTAGTGATGTTATCAATAAACAGCAGCATCCAAGTCGAGGTATCCCTAGAAATGAACAGCGGAATGGTGAAAAATCAAAGAAAGAAAGAAAGAAAGAGAAATGGTGTAGCTTTTACATACATCTGCATATATTTCAATTAGAGTAGCATTTTGCATGACAAAATTGTGGTCAAATTAAAAGATAAAATAAATGACTAAGACAAAAATATCTAGAAAGTGTCTTTGTTGCGGAATTTATGCGAAATAAGATGTGTCAGAAGGTGAAATTCTGCAAAGGCCTAACAAATAAATTAAACGAACATATGAAGACAATACAACTTGAAGAAATCAAGGAAAAAACAACATAGTTATAGATTTCAACAATAACATGAATGTATATATATATTTGACATACACAAAGTGATGATAGGTTGCTTGTTAAATGTGGCAAGTGAGATAAGATTGTAAAGAGTGTTCATGCAGAGATTTGGTGAATGAATGTTGATAGTTTAAGTTTGTTTGTGAAATTAAAACAGTTTGATTTCTGCAAGGTAAAATGCCAATTGTGTGAGTTCAAATAATAGTGTGTATGTGTGTGACAATTGTAAGTGTTGATTCAAGTTAGGAAGAGTTGTGTGCCTTTGACTGATATGCTATAATTGATTAAATGTACAATTACTATTTCGTAGTGATAATGTCACTTTTTAGTAAATTGTAAGTTAAGTTTCTTCACGCGCCAATAGTAGTGCGAGTTGTGTTGAGTTGATGAGAGGCTGGTAGTGTTATTGAGTCAATGTGTTGGCACGCGCGAAATCTACAGGTATCTTTCGAAACTCAGTTTCTGACTGAATTGAACCAAGTCGATCGAGTCTTTTTTAAAGATTTCTGGGTTTTCAAATAGGCTCCAGACAACTGCGCGGGAAAAAGGATTTGTCTCAACATTTTTGTGTCCGTTTAACCAATGGGAAGTTGAATTTGGAAAAGTGAAGTGATGATTTGTTAAAAGTTAATTTGGGGAAGAGTGCATCTTCCCGTAAGGGGTGACAGGCAAGTATGGAGGATTCCATACTTTAATCGCCATTTCATCCACAGTAAATTTACGTCAAGCTTCTTACAACGTTTCACTATTCCTAGCAGATTTTCTGTTAGCACAATGTAGGATATTTAAAAACAAAGACGATGCACAGAAAAAGAAGCAAGATGAATTTCGCTAGATTGCATAAAATATTTTTAAAAATTATTTAAAAACTGTTGAAATCTTAATCTCCCTTGTTCATGCGCATGTGTAGTCATAACAACGTCAACAACCACAGTCCGATGAAGTCATAACGGATGAAACGCGCCACAAGTAACCTTTTTCCATTTTGTTTTACAATTTCCTCAAATATATATATATATATATATATATATATGGTATAAGATGACAATTGGTGAAAAGTTTTTTAATTCTTTTGCTGACGTGTTTCGTCTTCCGAATTTTTAAGCAAAAAATGAAATCGAAATGTTTTTGTTATAGTTGCATTACAAAATTCAAATTTAAAAATAAATTATAACAACAAAAAATTTTGATTTCGGAAGACGAAACGCATCGGCAAAAACTAAATTAAATATTATATATATATATATATATATATATATATATATATATATATATATATATATATATATATGATTAATTTAAAAATTATGATTCAGTTCAGTTTTCAGCTTAAATAATCTAACAAATATTGCAATAACAATCGTAAGTATGAATTCAGAGGTTTGAAATGTAAAGATTCTAATTTTACAAGCTTTTCTTTTTCACTATAGTGGGCGTTAATCTCATGACAATTTTTATTCTTTTTTCTTACTTTCTTTTATCAGTGAAACCAAACAGCTTCTCTGAGATTTTTTTTAAGGATTCAACCCTTCAGGAGGATAGGGAATAGATCAGGGCATCTGGAGACGTCGAATGACATTATATTTGAATAGTTGGAGATTATAGCTATCAGAAAAACAAGAAATGGGGAGGGAGTTCCACATGCAAGAAGTGCGAGACATGTAAGCTATTGGGGTAGAAGAAACGGCTACATTTAACAGTTTCGACAGTGAAAGGGTGAGAGCGAGATGCCAGCCTAGTAGAACGCTTAAATTCATGAAGTCTGGGAACCAGCAAAAGCAGCTCATCGGAGCAGTTACCAGGAAAGGATTTGTAAAAAAGACAGAGGGAAGCAACAGCAGGTTTGTGAGAGAGCAACTGCAGACGAGATTCCAGATCAGGGCCAATTACATTGCATATCCGTCTTTGGATTTTCTCAAGGATCTTGAAACAATTAGAAAGGGCTCCAGACCATATATGGCAGCAATACTCCATGCAAGGGCGAATGGTTGATTTGAGATATCGTTTTCGTGATCTAAGTGGTATGTTACATTATTTATGAGGTATTGGGAGGACATAATGTAATTGCTGACTATCTAAGGGCTACGGAACTAAGGACGAAGCAATAAATATTATGATCTATCTATCTATCTATGAGTTAGGATTCCGATCCATATTTGATCTATATTTGAATAAAGATCAAATAAGAAATTGGAAACGTTTATCAATCTAACATGTCTCGAATGGACGTGTCGTCTCTCCTTGAATTCAGAATGCACAAATTATACTAACGTTTGTTTAACAGGTCTCTAAGAAACATGACTGACCAATGAAAATCAAACAATACCAAGAGTAAAAATACCAGAAATTATTTCTCCTTTTTCTCCATATCTCTTTCTCCGATGAAGCTTTAATAAAATTGAAACATATAAGATTGATAAATGCTGTTATCTATCTATCTAGCTCAGTTAGTTTATATCTGACATTCTAACTATATTACTTTCTTTATATTTCCCAACTTCCCCACAAGATAAGATTTGATACAAGGCTAGTTTTTAGCGTGGGGCGTTTCGAGTCTGTAGGCTCGGGCAAAAATTGCCCGTAGAACCCGTATACACGGGGTCGGATTTGTCTAACCTCCCCAAATGAGACTTTGCCCTTCAGCATAACTTCGTCTGGGTTCCCATCCGCCTGTGGGGCGGAGAGTTCAACAAGAGAGGAAGAGAAAGAGGAAGCCTCCTCCTCTTCATCATTGAAGTCAAAATCGTTTTCTCTTATATTATTTTTATTTTCCATTGCGATCAAAACGGAATAGTCCATTATTTATGAGGTATTGTAGGGCGTAACGTAATTGCTAACTAAGAAACAACTGAATAAATTATATGATTTATTTCAGGCTGTTTCATTCTTTCGTGCTTTCTTTTGGAATAGTCCATTATTTATGAGGTATTGACAGGGCGCAACATATGTGCTAACTACCTAAGCAACAAGTAGAATTGTAATATGATTGATAATAATATAGTCTTCTTTATTAACTAACTGAAAAAAATACGTCTGAAAAATTTGAAAAAAATCTGTAAAAAATCTAGAAATGTCTAGTAAACGAATTAATCTACCGCCTTATCTGGAAGTAAAATTGCAAATGGTTGATAAAATTGCTTGGTCATATGGCAGTTTAGCAGTTAGCAGTTGCAACGGAAAACTGAAGATAGACAGACCAAACGAAGCAAAACAACTGGTAGTGAATCCCCCAATAAGACCTCAGACGACTGAACAACAAATGAAGTGGCATCAAGATTACTGACCGTTTACACATCAAAACAAATAGCTTTGTCCTTGTTAAGAATTAGACAAACGCAAAAGTGTTGATTAATTCCACAATCAACAAGTCTATTTCCATATATATATATATATATATATATATATATATATATATATATATATATAATAAAAGAAATATAATGAACAGCCATAGATAGCTAGACAGATCCTATTATTTATTCTGTTTGTTCCTTGGTCTCTTAGTTAGCCACCAATTATATTATGACCAACCTAATAAATATTGGAATATTCCTTTTTCATCCCGAAGAAAGACAAACGCTACATACGAAACGATCTTTTGTTTCAATCATGAAAAAAAAATAGATAGATAGATAGATAGATAGATAGATAGATAGATAGATAGATGGAGAAACTGGGATAGATAGATAGATAGATACGAACAGACTGAGATAGATAGATAGATAGATAGATAGATAGATAGATAGATAGATAGATAGATGGAGAAACTGGGATAGATAGATAGATAGATAGATAGATAGATAGATAGATAGAAAGATAGATAGATACGAACAGACTGAGATAGATAGATAGATAGATAGATAGATAGATAGATAGATAGATAGATAGATAGATACGAACAGACTGAGATAGATAGATAGATGGAGAAACTGGGATAGATAGATAGATAGATAGATAGATAGATAGATAGATAGATAGATAGATAGAAACTGAAGTAGATGCAGGGTGCGATGGGTAAATTGTCGCCGTTTTATATTTTTATTTTCGCAAATGCGCGTTGTTTGTTTTTGATTTTGTTGACTGCAGAGTATGCTAGGATCAACTGGCCACGATCTGTGAGGAAAAGAGCACCGTGACGCAATTCACTTCGCCAGACATTTTTGGGTGTCAAACTGAGGAGAGGAAAGAGGATTCGGAAAGAGTTGGGTGTGTCTAATGGCGATTCATACAGTACGGCAACTCGGAAAACTCGCTCTAATCGTTCAAAGAAAAGAACTCAATTTGTTGGTGAGTGCCTTGAGGAGGTAGTGCTGCCATCAGTCAAGGAAGTTGCTGCTGAAAGACCCTATGTCTGGCAAAACGTTTCTGCACAGTGTCATACATGCAGAAGAACGCAGTCATGACTGTCAGACAATTTCTGTGACCACTGTTTTTTTATTAGTCCCTTACTTAACAGATATGTTACACCCTACCAACACCTCATAAATATTAGATTAGATTTCGTTTTGATATCGAGGAAAGACGAAAAAGACATATCAGAGACGCTGAAAAGTAAGAAAAAGAAAGAAAGCAATTCCTCGTGCATTTAACACCCACTTCAGTAAAATATAAAACCTGAGAAATTTTGAATATTTTCATTTGTACCCTCTTACCTCTTTAAATAATAACCTGCATTCCTACCTATGGTTGTTATTGTAATATTTTTTTAGAGTTCTTAAGTTCAAAGATAAAATTGAATTCTTAAATCAATGAATGAATAAGTTCTTTGAGAGTTCCATGATTATAAAGTACCCATGAAAATTTACCCTATTGCAAATTCAGGTTAACGTCATTAACAAAATATTGAAATAACAAGAATTTAGTTCAGTTTTAGTTTTTCCTTCCGCTTGTGCTGTTAGGCGTCGCGAGGAGAGACAGTCGTCTATCAGCGGCAAGACGAGTGGCCTGGAGGAAATATATCTCGTAGGCTGTGAGAATGTCTGCCACTGAGTTGCTCCAACGTCTTCTTGGTCTGCCTCTTGCTCTCCAGCCTGGGGAGGGTATATGCTCATAGGGCTGGTTGGTTCATAGACATATGAGTGAGGTGTCCGAACCACTTGATCCTCTGTCTTTCGATGTGTTGCATGATTACTATTGCTCCTACCATATCTCTTATTGCCTCATTCCTGGTGTTGTCTCGCCTGGTCTTGTTCACTGCGTTCCTCAGGCATTTCATCTCACAAGTGATCAGTTTCTTCTCAAGGGTTTTTTGTCCTCGTCGTGGGAGGTGGTAACAGATAATGCAGGCCAACGGAGCACTGATGAAGCTGTGACTGGCTTAGCAGGCCGACAGTAGATAAAAAATTGCTCAAGGAATTTCTTTTCTTTCTATCTTTCTTTCTTTTTTCCCCTACCATTCCCTTCCTTAAAACCAAACATCGTTTCTACTGTATCTTCTGCTTCCGTCTTTTCTTGCCATCCAAATGGAATAGTCCATTATTTATCCGAGGCAATGGTAGGGCTTAACTCTCGCGCTATCTTAAATAACGGAAGAACATGCAGACTTCTTAGTGTCATTCATGAACCAATTAATTTTATTAAAATAAAAAATAAAATTAATGAGGTAACATAACCTATTAATGTTTGTATTTTTATATCGATACATGCATTTGTACCTACAGTAATACATTAAGGCCCACCGTCAATGTATGTGAACAGTTCGATATATGTTAGAAATTGTTACCATTAATAGATAATATTAACCTATTATTTTTTTAAATTTTATTTAATAAAATTCATGGGTTATATGAAAGCCACTAAGGTCTACCATTAATGTAGGTGCACATGCATATATATATATATTTCCCCCTGATGCTTTCTACCCAATCTGTATATAATATTATTTTTCTTCATTGTTCAGTTTGAACGACATTGCTTACTTAATCCAAGTTCGGAGATCAGTGATTTCTTTGAGAAAAAAAAGTATCTGCTGTTTAACCGAGAAAAAATTACAAAACCCCAAATGGTCAAACCTTTGCGCAACCACCAAACAAAATCTGAAAATGGGTTAAACTCTTAATATTTTATTCAAGGCGACGTATTCTACTTTTTTAGAAAAATGCTTTTCGAAGGTGAAATTAAATTCGTTTTATTTGTTCATTAAATCCCTTTTCTTCAATTTTTTTTTTTTGAGTGGGGGTTACTTCGTATTAATATTCTCGCTAGAGATGACATGCCATGAGTCAGAATTCAAAGAACTTGATGATCATTTCTTCCACGCCTTAAAAAGCAAAAAAAAAAGTGTTGAAATATGAGCAATCTGAGAAATTGATGTATTTTTAGGATCCAGAACACGTCAAAAATATTCCTGGATTTATATATATATATATATATATATATATATATATATATATATATATATATATATATATATATATATATTTTATAATATTTAAAACTTTTATTTTAAAAGTTTTAAAAATATATATATATATATATATATATATATATATATATATATATATATATATATATTTTTTATAACTTTAAAACTTTTATTTTAAAGTTTTAAAGAAAATATATATATATATATATATATATATATATATTTCTTTATAACTTTAAAACTTTTATTTTAAAGTTTTAAAGAAATATATATATATATATATTTTTTTTAAAACTTTAAAACTTTTATTTTAAAGTTTTAAAGATATATATATATATATATATATATATATATATATATATATATATATTTTTAAAACTTTAAAAATTTTATTTTAAAAGATTTCGCTTTTCACAAGAAAAATAAAAGTGAGAAAGAAACTTAGGGATGAGAGTAAAAATAATTTTGTTCGTGACGACGATGATAATAAAATTGAAATCCATAAAAGTATTAGTGCAAAGTTTAGCGCTCATTTTTAAACACGAGAGATGAAATTTCGAAAGATATGATTTGTCTTAGCAAGGATAAAAGTATGCTTTCCCACTGTCTTCAGTTTTTCAAAAAAAAAATTAAGAACCCCCAAAAAATGTCGTTTCCTTAAAAACATAGAAAAGAGTGCCCAAATGTTAAGAGTATACAAGTGAAAAGATTTAAAATTTATAAGGTTTTATATTTCACTATGTATGTATAGCTAGCCACTCGTATTCAAGGATACCTGCCTATTAGGGCGGGTAGCCAATCCCTATTGCAGAAGCTTGCTCAGGCGTATTTGTGTGGTTTATACTGGAACTATTCTGAGCAGAACTTAGTTACAGTTTCCGAGAAAGAGTGCGTTATCTAGCGTGAGCAACTAGCTCAGCCAGTGACCCTTCGTGTTAGCACCGCTACAGACGGTTTCTAAAGGTTCAGTTTATACAGTTTCACTCACAAGGCTTGGGTCAAATCTTGGTATGCTTTTCAGGCACAAAGGTACCACATGCTGGGATCGACCCCTCCAGTCTGATAACATCAGGAAGTCTCCTTGACAAATCGACCATGCTGAGATTCGAACCCGGATTTCATGGTCAGAATGCAAACGTTCCAACCACTCGGCCACTATAGTGAGCGTTAAACGTACGATAAATTTCTTTCTTCCTTTATTTTTCTTACTTTCTTTCAGCATTGAAACGAAACGTCTCTCTAATATCTAATCATATTTCGTCTTTCCTCGCTATCAAAATTGAATATAATCTATTATTTATGACATGAAGTATTGTAATTATTTACACTAATGGGGAAAGAGTGCTTAGAGAATTTAACACTCACAGGGCGTGTTAGAGAGGCAAGGGGATACATCGACTTACATGCCTGACGAGCTTGTGTAAATAAATATCAGGGCGGGCCAATTGATGTTCAATCTTACTGGATTGTGCGGACATAGATATGGAAATACGAAACTTAGCTAGCTCTACAAAGAATAGGAAGCTGTGGAGAGCCACGATTATAATAAAGAAGAAATGGAGACGAAATACGCAGTAGAAAACTGGACTTTCGCTGGAATAATCGTTGCACACACCTAACACTGACTGTAAAAAGACGCCATTTCAGTAGACTGCTGATATCGTAAGAGAGAGAGAAAAAGAGAGAGAGAGTGAGAGAGAGAGAGAGAGAGTGAGTGAGTGAGTGGAAGAGAGGGGGAAAGCGAAGGGAAAGAGAGCTGAAAAAATATCTCTTGAATGAAACCTAAATAATGTGGAAAATGAAAGTGAGAGTTATCTTCATAATTCTTGGAACACTTGGAACCAGCCCAAAAATCCTTGCAACAAGGCAGAGGAAAAATTGAACAAAAATAGCTATAAAATTCTTTATGCCTCTGGCTGGGACTTGAAAGGAAATGCGTATACACCAGAAATCAAAGGAAATAATAATAATAATAATAATAATAATAATAATAATAATAATAAAGCTATCAAAATACAAGGACCTTGAAATCGAAATCTCAAAAATGTTGCACATGGGGACAACAACAATCCCTGTTGTAGTTGGAGCCCTTGAATTGGTTGGAAAAGATTCCAGTAGACTAAATGAAGGGATCCCTGGAAGCCCATGCCTTAAAGAAATACAAAAATTGTTCTCAAGTGTACAGTCCACTCCTTACTATGTATTTTTTTTTTTTTTACAGCGGAAAATGTCATGATGCCATTTCTAACCTTAGGTCCCTGGGCGGGACCCAGAAAGAAATGATTACGCTTCAGAAATCAAAGGAAATAAAATAAAGACAATAATAATAATAATAATAATAATAATGAAAAGAAAAAAGATTTGCTGATTGGCAGAAGTATCCTTACCATTTAAAATGAGAATTGAACGCAAAGAAAAGGATAGGCAACTACACTGATTTAAAATATGAAATCCCGAAAGATTTGAAAGGACTAGTAAAGAAAGTAACTAGAGTACCAGTGATCATTGGAGCACTGGGGTATTGCATAAAAAGATCTAAAGAACTTTACAGATATCGGACTGTGATTTGGAAATAGCCATTTAAAAAAGATTGCCTCTTGGAATAGGGAGAATTCTTCAGAAATGACTAGATAGGTGTTTTGAACAGGAGTAGGTGTTTTCTGTTTAGGATTGGCTTTCCTGTTCTTTCTAAAGTCTACTTCAATTCTACACTTCTGATATCTCCGACTGATTTGTGATATTTTATTTACTAATTACACTGGTTCACAAAGAAATGTAGGCAAGCATATAAATGAATAGGTTTTCTAACCTAATTTTGGAGTGCATTTTTTCCGATATGAAATCCGTTTTCACTCAACATCTCTAAATATATGTATACATGTATGTAAAATTTATGCATGTATATGTATTCAAGGCTGCCAAGTGTCTCTTATTTAGGACATTGTGCTGTTTTTGAGTTTGTTTTTTTTTAATTTAAAAATTGTGTCTTTTAAAAAAAAGCCCTTGACATAATGGCCGACTTTGGCGGCCTACGCCCGGGCCTGCAGGCTACATTTAATTGCGGTGAAATTAAATCCTCTTCAAATTCGAATATGCCTGGACGTAACCATATATCTGATCAATGTTTATTTTGTTTTCCATACACTACACGTAACAATTATTAGGGGACATAGGTAGTCAAAATAGATAAATTCCTTTTAAAAGCATGCAATTTCCGTCCCATTATACTTGATACAATTGTATACAGATTTCGTATACTAAAACTAGCAAACATTACGGGAGAGAAGCAGAAAAAATATATATATGTCCAATAATACTTGATACAATTACATACAAAATTCATTGAGGCGAAATGAAATCCTCTTCAAATTCGAATATGCATGGACGTAATCGTATATATGATCAATGTTTATTTTATTTTCCATGTTTTTTTTACATATCTCTATATTATTATATTGTAAAATTGGAGATTAGGACGAATCCTGGGCCCCACATATCTGTTGTAAATCAGATTACAATGGATTAACTGCATTTTTGATGTAAAGAATTGCAATTGATGTTTAGTCCTTTCTTCTCGCTTTCCTTCATTACCTTCTGTAGGCGTTCTTGTAGTTTGTGAGCTTAATATCTCTACAATGGCTTCAGTCACTTCAAATCATCGAGGATGGATCAACAAGATAAATTCATTCTGTTACGTGTGTCGGGATTTCACGATCGTTGCAAAGCGCCAAACAATTTCTCCGCTCCTAAGAACTGTTTAATTTCATTATTTTTATTGCAAAATTTATTGTAAAAAACATACTACGGTGTAACCCGGATGTAAGAGGGTTGTCGGGACCGGAGAAGAAGTCTCTTATATCCGGGTTTCTCTTATATCCGGGTTTGGTCTATTTTGTTTAGGTAAGTATGGGAACAATTTGGGACCAGAGAAAATTCTCTCTTATATCCGGGTTTCTCTTATATCAGGGTCTCTTATATCCGGGTTACACTGTACTTGTTTATCTGCCCAATAATAATCGATGTAATTGCATACAAGTTCCATTGTGGCGAAATGAAATCCTTTTCAAATTCGAATGTCCGGTACACATGGACGTAACTCTATATATGATCAATGTTTATGTTGTTTTCCATATATTTATGTTGTTTTCCATATATTTGTTTACCTCTACAATAGTTTCTGTCATATCAAAACACCGAGAGTGCATCAACAAGGCAAATTCATTATGTGACGTGTGTGGGGAATTCACAACAGTTACGCAGCTCTGAAGATTCATATCTCACTTGAGAACTGCTCATTTTGATTATTTTGACTGTAAAGTCCGGGTCCCCACACATTTGTTGTAAACCTTGTCACAATGGAGTAATTGCATAGTTTCATGAGAAGACATCAGCCTTCAACTTTGCTGTCACAATGGCCTGGAAAGAGCAACGAAGCTGTGGAAATGATCGTTATTTTTCTCTAACAAATACAACTGATTTCAATGTTTCTTCTGAAAAAAAATCAAATACTCCAAGCTTCCTTCAGCTATAACACGCGTTCCTCACTCCCTGTCTCTAAACCCACAGCACATAAAGATCTTATTCCTTCATCATATGAACAATTGCCGTCATTCGAAACTTCTGAAGACAATGTTCCTGTTTATTCAGGAGCAAGTGGCAGTGAGCCCCATTGGATCACCCAGGAAGACTTGAATGGCCGTGTCCGTGATTTTTACCTACCTAAGCAGTAGTCAGTTTTATTTTTACTTCTTTCTCAATAGCAGTAGATATGTTCGATTATCGTCCGGTTCAAACTTCTCTCCGGTCTTTTGAATAAGAGCTGAGGTTTATCTCTTGTTTCCTGTTTAGGATTGGGTTTCCGGTTCCTTCTAAAGTCTACTTCCACACCATATTTCTAACGTCTCCTCCTGAAAGAAAGGTTATTTACTAATTAATTCCTGGCCTCTTCAACTATAGAGTTAACCGTTATCTCTCCTGAATAGCCCAAAGTACTTCACTTGTTGCCCTTTCTTGCGCTCCCTCTTACTACACTACACAGTAACCCTCTACATTGAGTGGATTTTGAGCCTTGCTTTGGTTGAACCTCAATAACGAAAAAGAAAAAAATGAAAAGAAATTTGGTTTATTTTCTTAAGTCACGAATGGTGACCTGAACTTTTACAAGCAACTAACTTTATATGTCATAGCAAAAAGAAACAAAAGAAGGAGAAGAAGAAGAAGACGAAACTAAAATTAAAAAAGAAGCAAAAAAGAAGAAACAGACGATAATTAAGAAACAGAAGGAGAAAAAGAAAGAGGAAGAGAAAAAGAAAAAGAAAGAGAAAGAAAAAGAAGAATCAAAAGAAGATTTCGTTCTCTTTACAAACGAAGCAAAAATGTTTTTCTCACTATTTATTTAATCACTCACTTATTTGCTTAATGTTTAGCTTTTGTATTGACGGATTATTTAAAGACCTTTGCTTTGTCATAGAAATTTTCTTAAGTTTGTTTGAATTTCATTTTGCATACAGATTTAAATCTGAAAACTCCGCAGGGGGAAAAAAATCTCCATCGAAATTAAAATTAGCTGCTTTTAATTAAATAGTCAGTTGGTTCTGTTTGGTCAGCTAAATTCTTTGTTTTATGAAAAGCATTTTTCGAGGCGGTATCGGAAAGTTTCCTAACTTAGTTTTAAAACAGTATATGTCGAGAATATCTTGGATAGAACATGCGTGCAATAGGGAAGTCTTCATAAAGCTCCTTTTTCTTTTTCTTCTTCTTTGTGCCATGTCCCTTCAATACAAGAGCTGCCATGGCACGTCACAACTTCCTATCCTTTATATCTCATAGAAATGTTTGTATTTTTATTATCTCTCCAAGTCCTCGTTCTACTGTCTATTTACATATAATCTCGTCAGCTGGATAGCCCACTGTCTCTCACTGTCTTTTCTACCTTATCTAGATGTGCTGCTTGTGTTAAATCTCCCAAACCCTGTTCTTTCATTATGGGTACCAAAATTTTCAGCTGTCTCTTATTTCTAAGTATCAGCAAGATTTTTGAGGCCATAATAATTGAGAAGGTAGCCGAGCAACTAGAAAAGAACAAACTCTTTAGTAACGAGCATTATGGGTTTCTGTCGGCCCGATTCACTGCCGACGCCCTAACTACCATCACTCACAGAATCAGTGAGGCTCTTGACAACAAACACACGTCGAGGACCATAGCACTACATATCTCAAAGGCCTTTGACAAGGTGTAGCATAAAGGTTTACTAGACAAGCTCTCCAGTTATGAAATTACTGGAATTGTCTTCTCGATCATAAAATCCTTCCAGGTAGGTCCCTGAAGGTAGCTATCAATGGCCAATCCTCCGTAGCCCTAAAGGTCAATACAGGCGTCCCCCAGGGGTCACTCTTTGGACCAATCCTTCATAAATGATCTTTCTGAGAATACACTCAAATCATTTGTAAATAACTATGCCGATGATATGACTATATACGGCGCATCTCTAAAACTCACAAAGGTCAGAGATTGACGTCTAATCTCTTTTCCGATCCTGTACAAACTACCCAATGGGCTAAAATCTTACTACTTACATGCTTCGTAAACCAAGCTAGTTACATTCTATCATCGCCGAAATGACCTCGAACTACCACGAATCAAGATGAACGGAGGTCCTATTGGGGAAGCACCGTGCCTTGAAAAACTGTTGGGCCTCAAACTCACACCCGACCTGAAGTGGAACTTGTACATACGATCCATTGCTAAGGGTGCAGGTAAAATGATCGGCCCTCTGTACCGCTCCAACAAGTACCTGACATCTCCTGCTACCTTCTACCTTTACAAGAGCCAGATCAGGCAAAAATCGGAGTACTGTTGTCATATTCAGGCGGGATCTGCCCAGACTGTACTCTCCAGGCTTGATAGAGTTCAAAAGTGTATCCTAGACCTTGTGGGTGACGAATTATTCTCCACCCTTCAACTGCTCTACCGCTACTTCCATGGAAAGAGCACGGACGAACTACATTCCCTGGTCCCGCCATGTCAAATTGTCTTCACGCAAACCTCTACCCTGTGGAAACGACTCCCAAGAGGATGTTTCCCCGATCACTACAATCTCAATCTGTTCAAGGCTAAGGTTAAACGTTATCTTCTACTATAAGCATACAAATGGCCTCCAAACGTAACCCTTTCTCCTCAACCCCGGGAATCGCCGTAAAAAATAAAATAAGTGTTTTTTTTTTAATTTTCCTTAAAACTGCCTATGGCATTCTCAGCATCTTTCTGTACAAATACAACTTTGCTGCCTCAAGACTGTTCCTCATCTGTGATGAGAGTATCTTGCTTACATTATTTATATTATTCGGACTGTTATCCTCATCTTCATTACCGTATTCACAACGTTTCGGCCGTTATACGCTCCGGCCTTTTTTTCATGTTTCTCAATACTTTCCTTAGCTTTCGAAAGGCCTCTTTCGCTATTCCAATTCATCTTATTAGTCTCCTCAGTATCATCACTAAGCTTTTTGCAGCTTTGATCAATAAGAATGTTGTCGAGCACCTAGATAGTAACAACCGCCTGAGCGATCTAATGCTGACATCCTAACTCCCATTACACACAGACTTAGTGAGGCTCTTGACGAGACACACACATCGAGCACACTAGAATTAGATATCTTCGACAAGGTGTGGAACAAAGGTTCGCTACACAAGCTCACTAGCTATGGAATCACTGGAATGGTTTTCTGAATTATAAAATCCTTCCTACCAGGTAGATATCAGAAGGTACTTATTAACGGCCAGTCCTCTGAGGCACTGGCGTTCAACACAGGCGTCCCCAGGAATCATTTCTTGGACCAATCCTGTATCTAATTTACATAAATGATCTGCTTAAGAATATACTCAGATCATTTGTAAACATCTATGCCGGTGATTCGACGATATACGGGCGCGCCTCTAAAACTATTGACGATCAGAAATTGGCAGCTGACCTCTGTTCCGATCTAACACTAACATCCCAGCGGGGGAAAAAACTACCTGTTTATATTCAATGCCTCGAAAACCAAACGCGTTACTGTCCTTCATCGCCGATCAGACCGCAAACTACCGCCAGTGACGAGTAACAGATATCCCCTCGAGAAGACACCGTACATTGAGGGAATATCTCACGTCACCATTGTTACTTCCATGGAAAGTGCTCGGACGAACTACATCCTTTGGTTGCGCCAGGTCTGATCTTCACGGCTAGAACCCGCTATGTCGCTTACATAGTTGCAAACCATCGACATTCCCTTCGTATGAGGAGTAAGTTCCACTGAAACAGCTTCTTCCCGCGAACCACCTGTGGAACAGACTCTCGGGAGGATTTTCCCCAATCACTAATCTTAATCTGTTCAAGTTAAACGTTTTCTTACCATCCAATCCACATAAACTGCCTCCCAGCCATTGTACAGGATGAACCTAACTTTAACGAAAGATAGCGTATTGGCAGACTCTGAGTAGGCTGGGTGCCGATGAGTGTTAATTTCAAGCATATTTGCGTTGAACTGCGAAATCCCAGCACAACAAATTCACGAACTTCCTGTTGCCACCTTGCAAATCGTCAATCGGAAGTTGCACAGTTCTCTCGAATTACCTGTAGGAACCTGTAAAAAAAAATTATTTTATACTATGAGCACGTTATTAATTCGGTAACATTGATCTATAACATAATGTCACGACCCACAATGCGTCAATATGTGCGTGATGTCCCTTGTGTTCTTTTGAAAGATGTTACGAGAATATATATTCTACGATTATATATTTTAAATTGGCGGAAAGTTCTCATTGCTGCACGGTTGAAATGGCTAGATGTAAGTTGTATGCTAAGAGTTTCTTTTCTCGCGTTTCTCACTTGTGGAACTATCTTTCGACCTCTTACTTTCCTGTCAGCTTTGATCTTTAGAAATTTAAATGCAATGTCAATCATTATCTTTTCTCTCCATAATTATTGTTCTTTCATTGTTCTCACTCCTTAATAGTGTGTTTTTTTTTCACATATTCATTAATATTCAGTAACCCAGGAGTGTCCGAACATTTTTTCAAAAAGGGCCAGATTTGACGAGATGAATTTGCGTGAGGGCAAACCATTCTGCTTGGCATTCTTTGAAACATTGAATTTAAATGCAACTATCTCATGAAAAATTTATTACAAATGTAATATTTTCATTTCTTCACATGGATGACCAATAACTTTAAACGGGTTATACCAAAATAACTCAGTTTGTCATATCTGAAGTCCATATAAGAAGATGAACATTACATACTCTTGGTAATTAATGTTGTCTCTCACCTTTTAAGTTAAAAACATATGAACAGGAATATAACACCAACATTCATCTTATAGAAAACAAAATGGCACAAGTCGAAGTGTCCAAATATATTTAGAACTGATTTTGACCAACACAAAACAAATTTAATTCACTGAGATTTTAGAATTTATTTTTAACCCTTATTTCAATTTCAAACATTTTCTTGAATTTCATTAGTTGTTAAATATAAAATATGCTTCGAGAAATATCCATAACAAAACAGTCAAAATTTGTGTAAAATAGGCTCAGCCGACGTAAAAAAAAATATTTCTCAAATTCATCCCTAATTTAAATGTTTCAAGAAATTCTATTGGCTAAAAAATAAAAAAAAAAATACAACATTCGCCCAGGTATTTTTCAAAAAAAATTCACAACAGCTACCAAGCCCCGTTTAGCTGTTTGGTTGTTAAAAGAAAAAACTATAAAATGAAATAGCAAACGAATTTTGGTCGCATTTGAGACTCACACACGCGAAAGATACACACGGGAATTATATGTCAAATTGCCACCAAACAAACAAACTTTGTTTATGAGAGATTAGAAAAAATTTACACAACAAACTTTTTCGCTTAATATCTTTCACAGAAAAATCTTTTGTCTAAGTTAAATTCAAACTTTTTAATCAAAGGCAGACAACTTGTTAGACATTGAAAATTTCCCAAACAGCAAAGAACTTTTTCTCTTAAATATACTTTTGCACACATCATTACAAACAAAGAAATTGTAAATTTTGTATATAAAATTTAATCTGTTGTTTTAAACGTATTTTTGTCGTGATTGAATATCGTTACCATTTGGCCATTTATTATAATTTATGTTTGTGGATATTGCATATTTTATTTGCAGCACAAACTTAATTATTCACACAGCCTTTCTAGATTCACTACATATTCATCTCAGATGACCAAAACAAATAACTTGCCGGCACTAATGTGCAGGGTGATACTAAAATCAGGACTGCATTATGTAAGGCTGATCTGATTCAAAAGCAATGGTCTGGCTCAAAGGCAGTGAATTTAGAAATTGGCTCGAAAAATCCATCTTCAGGGTCATAGATCAGGAACCCCCTTGTCCCTCAGTGGCTTTATTACCTTGCTTAGTTGATTTTGTTTGATGACATATCAACACCTCTTTCATCTACAAATATTTTGTACATTGTTTTATACTTTCAGAGTAAAGCCATGATTTTTTTAGATATATAATTTGTAGATCATAAAAGTGTATTGTTGGGAATTTTACTACAAAAATGTATTTTTGTATTTTTTAGTGTCATTTTCCTCATTTTATTATAAAAATGTATTGTTGATTTTTGTTTGTGGCTTCAGTATTTGCCCATAGCTGGGACCCTAACAGGTACTACCACTTCAGTTCAGGATAGAAATGGGAACAACAGCAGTTACGAGTTGGTTCAACGTTCCTCAAAACCTCCAATCTTCCAATGAAAAGTGATGTGGCCTGTTTAGGGGCCAGAGAGAAAAACACGGAAGTTGAAGGTAGGTTGAAAAAGGTATATTGAAGATATATACAAAACAATAATGTTAGTAATAAGTAGATTAACACTGCATCTACTGCTCAACTCCACTCTACCCGACTCTTGAAGTTTGTAGTTATGAGAGGACGAAGAGTTCATTCTACTGTAGGAGGGTTTACAACAAAAAAAGCTTAGCTATTGGATATAGTTTATCGTTATACCCATATATATATATATATATATATATATATATATATATATATATATTTATTTATTTATTAAAGACATTTTATGTTTAACGTTCTTTTTTATAGATTCAAGTATTTAAGTAAATGTCTGTTTATAATAAACAGTATTAAATAACATTTACCGGAGAAATTTCCATAGAAAATATTTGTCCTATGAAAATTTCTCGGATATTCAGGCCGGTAAATGTTATTTAATACTGTTTATTATAAACAGAGCATTTACTTAAATACTTGTATCTATAAAAAAAAGAACGTTAAACATAAAAATTTCTTTAATAAATAAATTGTGGGACTTTGTCCATTTCTTAATTATATATATATATATATATATATATATATATATATATATATAGGTAACTATACTCCTTTCGAAAAACCTTCGAAAACCAAAGAAAAAACCCCGACACGAGTAAACAACTAAAGAGCTCAATACAACCGTAGAGCAGACCTAGATACACCTAGTGAGCCAGACAAACCTACCCTGGGTAGGTTTGTCTGGCTCACTAGGTTTGTATATATATATATATATATGTATATGTGTGTGTGTGTGCGTGCATGTGTGTGCGTGTGTGTATGTCGGCAGCAATCCTTCTTCCATGCACATTTCATTCAATGCAACAGACAAGGTGCTTTGATTTAATTTTTAGTTCTTGAAAATGGCTAAATGTATATCCGAAAGCGCTCGAATAAAAAGAACATTCGGACAGTTTTATATAATTCATCATCTGAAAAGAAATAAAAAAAATAAACCAAACCACCTTGTCTGTCGTATTCAATGAATTGTGCATTGCATATATATATATATATATGTGTGTGTGTGTGTGTGTGTGTGTGTGTGTGTGTGTGTATGAAAATATATAGAAAATAGGAAAGAACTCGTTAGGTAAATAATCCAAAGTTCTTTAGTATTTTTGTTATTATTTTTAAAAAAACAGTGCTCGATACAAAAGTAGAGCCTAAATATAATTATTTATTTAAATATATGATTCCATCGCTACATTTTAATTTTAATAATGAATATGCTTATAAAAACGCGTGAATTTCAAGAATTAGTTTTTTCAAAAAATTTCGCTTGAAGATGGAACAGAGCTTGGTAATTTAATTCAATTTAATTCCTATAATTATATTGAAGTATATATATATATATATATATATATATATATATATATATATATATATATGTGTGTGTGTGTGTGTTAAGAAATGGACAAGGTCTGACAATTTATTTATTAAAGACATTTTATAAAATAACAACGTTAAACATAAAAATGTATTTAATAAAATATATATATATATATATAACAAAGAACCTACTCTTGCTCTACGTTTTCTTGTCTATTCCCAATACAGGGCCCTCTCCATTATCTCTTGTCCTTTCTGACTTGTAGGTCCATGAATGTAGTTTTCAAAAGGCCAATCCTCTGAGTCTCATGAGATCAATGTAGGCGTCCCCCAGGGCTTGCTTCTTCGTTCAACTCTCTGCTTTGTATTAATAATCTGCCTAAGAATATACGTTTGTGGATATCTATGCAGATGATACAACGGTCTGTGGGGGGCACCTCCAAAACTCCACATGAGCCAAGCCTGGGAGACGATTTCCACTGATCTAGCTGTAACAACTCAAATCGAGGAAAAACTGACTGGTCACATTCAAAGTCTCAAAAACCGAATATCATCACCGAACATACCCTGAATGTTCGTCTATCGCAATGAGTGGGTGCCCCCACAAAGAGGTACTTACCTGGAATGTCTATATCGTAGAACTGGTTAAAAATACAGCAACAATGATTGGTTCCTTTTATCGCTCCAGTAAGTACCTGGCTATCCTTTACCTTTACAAGAGACAGATCCAGGCTACAATGCCGCTATATCCCAGCTTGAGCTGCCCAATATTCACTTTCCAGTTTTGATAGAATCCAAGCTTCATTCAGTTTCAGAAGTTCAGACCTTTATAGCAAAGATCAACCACTTACATTGAGGCGAACCACCTTCATTCCCTTCCTATTCTATTAATGAGAAGTAAGTTTCGATCGTAAAGATTCTTCCTACGAACAGCTAATTTGTGGAAATGACTCCCAAGGGGATACTTCCCCGACCATTATATTCTTAATCGGTTCAAGCACAGGGTTAACCGTTACTTTTCCTGCATATCCTTATAAACTGCGCCTTCAGTAACGCTCTACTTCAAGTAACTGTTGGGACTTGAACATTAATAAAAAACAAAATGCAATACATACTGAATATTAAACTAAACTATACGTAAAATCCAGTAAAAATAACAATTTATCATTGCTTATTATTATGTCAGAATATATATATATATATATATATATATGTGTGTGTGTGTGTGTGTGTGTTTGTGTGTGTGTGTGTGTGCTTAATTTAATCTTAGATTAATTTTTATACGTGTTAATTTTGTCTTCAGTACGTATGGAAGGGAAAAAAGGAGTGGATGATGTCCTCGAGCTAATTTTTCAAACAGGTAAAAATACCAAAGTATCATCCCCATAATGAATTAAATTAATATGACCAAATGGAAATATAACATCAGAAAATGAAAAACAAAATCCGGTGTAGAGAAGAGAACGAAACGGTAACATTTATCGTCACTTACAAAGTAGCCATCTTACATATTGTCTCATATCGGTCTTCAAAAATTCTTAAAATATTGGAATAATCACATAAAATGATACGTTCATAATAACTTATTTTTCGCACGTAGAAACGCACACATATGAACATGTCCTTATAAACTGCGCTTTTATAAGCACAACAAACTCCTTCAGTAACCCTCTCAAGTAAATCTTGGGACATGAACATTAGTAAAAATTAATGCAATACATACTGAATATTAAACTAAACTAAACGTAAGATCCAGTAAAAATATCAATTTATCATTGCGTTGTCTCTTATGTTATAAATCAAATGAATAAAGGATACTCGTTTCTAATACGGGGAGGGGACAGTGTAGTGAAAAGTTATCGGGCCAACTAAGAAGCGCTGAAAAAAGAAAAGACAACAAAAGCTGTTTATTGACATGTTCAATATTCGCTGATGTGCAGACAGCATAACACTTATCGGCGTACAAAGGGAAATGGGCGATAGGATTTCAAATTCCGATTGATTCGGCTTCATTGCCTTCACTAATTCTCTTGATAAAAAGATATCTTCCTTCATCTATTAGTTAAATATTACGGCAGGATGCGCTATCTTGTCGTGCTTGGCAGCCAGCCTAAGAAAGTGAAGCTAACTTCAATACAAGACCTGAAAAGAGATGGGTTCCTTCAGGCTATCTTGCCCTAGACACACCCAATGCCACTACAGCATATATGATGCACCAACGGCCCTAAACGACTTATGGAACTCCTTAGTTCAGTGGTTCCCAACCGGCGCGACGGAACAGGAGAACATGTAACTCGCAGTGATTGAAACACAATCAAAGATTTAGAAACAGAAATTTTCAAGAAATTCGTTTCCCAAAAAAAAATATTTCAAATTTAAAATAGTATTCTGGATGACTTGTAAATTATTATTATGGTTCATGTGCATGTGCCCCAGTATAAATATTTATAAATAATTATTGACCAATTTTATCATTATTGCATTATATCTATATCTATAAAAGACACGATGTGTGTGTGTGTGTGTGTGTGTGTGTGTGTGTGTGTGTGTAACGAATGCACGGCCGCAATTTTCGACGGATTTGCACCAAAATTTACATGCATATGCTCCAAGTTAGCGGAAAGGCCAGGACCGACTTTGCATTTCCCAACTTTCATCGATAGTGGAAATAATCGATTTTTTTCATGCTTCTACGGCAGTTTTCATGTAGTTTGCGGCCATTTTCTACTGGCCAGAGTGAGAGCCAATAGCTGGCTGCTACGAATAGACAGGAAGATTCTATTGGCCAGCGTGAGAGCCAACAGCTGACTGACACGAATGTTGACTAACAGGCTAGCATGCAAAAAAAATCGATAGCTGCATTTGTCACAAGTGGGAAAAATTTAAATCTGCATAGCACTTTACTCCAATTGACTCATTCGCTTGCTTAAACTCAACGTTGAATCTGATTCTGCAGAACTGGGTTGGATGTGAAAAAGTATTTGTCGTTAACATTCTTTTTTCATTTGGTTTTTCCAGTTACGAGTCCTTTTTTTTAAAGCTGATCGTTTTGTGATCATTTTGCTTAGTTCTTTTTTCGTAACAGATTTAATGTTTAGTATAGAGCTTAGAAAAAATTCGTAGTGTGAGATAGGCAAGAAGTAAGGCATGTAGCAACATCAGCACAGCAAAGGGCACTCTTTTAAAGGCAAGGAAGGGCAAAAATATTTTAAGTCAAGTGATAACGATTGCTGTATGAGACGTACGATTTTTTAATCAAGCCCGGGCAACGCCGTGCCATGCTGCTAGTCAAGTAATAAGAATATAGCAACTAGGGTCGTCAAAATGGAGGAAAGAATTATCAATGCTAATGTTCTGACTTCGAATTCGCGGTTATCTCCCTTTTACTTTTTTTCTACACCTTGTTTGCCATAGCCTGCTTGCGCCATTTCACCGGATTTACATATATTCAAATATTGACAAACATTAAAAGGTCGTATAACTAGGGTATGCTGAACATAATGCAATAGAAATAATCAATAAGGCATGCATCTAAAAATGGCGGGGTTCTTGGCATCACTTTTCGGGCGTGGTTATATTTATCAAATTATAAAAATACGTAAAGGTCCGTTATCTAATTCTAATACGTACACGTAAAAATGTACAACGTAGCGAGATTCAATTTAATATAAAATACGATCGTGTCAGAATATATATATATAGATGTGTGTGTGTGTGTGTGTCTGTTTGTGTGTGTGTGTGTGTGTTTGTGTGTGCTTAATTTAATCGTGTTAATTTTGTCTTCAGTACGTATGGAAGGGAAAAAGGGAGTGGATGATGTACTCGGGCTAATTTTTCAAACAGGTAAAAATACCAAAGTATCATCTCCAGAATGAATTAAATTAATATGACCAAATGGAAATATAACGTCAGAAAATGAAAAAAAAATCCGGGGTAGAGAAGAGAACGAAACGGTAACATTTATCGTCACTTCGCCATCTTAAATATTGTCACATTCAAACATATTCGTCTTCAAAATTCCTTAAAATATTGGAATAATCACATAAAATGATACGTTCATAACTTATATTTCGCGTGTAAAAACGCACACATATGAACAAGTCACTTCCTGAAAGTGAATTTGAAATTTTTAATACGTTTGAAAATGGAAAAACAAATAAAACAAAACAGTAGCATTTGTACTCAATTTCAAAAGAAAGTCATTCATTTCAATCAAAAAGACCTAATACCTCAAACAAGAAAAATCACAAACAAAAAAAAAAAAAAAAAAAAAAACAAAAGGCCAATACCGACGTACGAGTCTCAACGCCTATCTAAAGAGAGCAATATATATATATATATGTATATATATATATATATATATATATATATATATATATATAAGTGAACATTGAAGTCAACACTGAGAGGCGACAGACTGTTTCATGTTAGACACAATAGTCAGGCGGTCTGACTATTGCGACTAGCATGAAACAGCCTGTCGCCTCTGAGTATTGACTTCAATGTTCACTTTTATACTTATATTCACATACGCTCTATCTCTGATACTGAGCACTTTATCTAATAAATATACGACACATTAAAACTATATTTCTTCATATATATATATATATATATATATATATAGAGAGAGAGAGAGAGAGAGAGAGAGACATCAATCCAACTAAATATGTTAGCTCTATCACTGATATTGAGATCTTTCAAAAAGTACCGTGCATATATAATATATAAATAATATATATAAAAATTGCATATATATATAGATAGATAGATAGATAGATGTGTGTGTGTGTGTGTGTGTGTGTGTGTGCGTGTGTGTGTAGTGACAGGACCCAAAGTGTGTGAGTTCAATACCCGCTTAAGGCAGTGGAGAACTTGGAGAGAGGAAATAACAGAAGATAACTGATAACTGACATCCATTAAACATTGCACGTAGAACTAGAACAGTCTACCCCAATGAGCGATATAAAGGGTTCAGGTCAACATTCCAACCACCTGAAGAAGGCCGGAGCGTACAAAGACCGAAATGTTGTAATAAATATGGCGACAACGATGAGGACAATAGTCCGAATAATGTAAACAGTGAAGGTTTTTTTTTTTCTTTTCTGGACACAGAGTGTGTAGAAACTAACCAAATGTTCTGTAATTCCGAGCTTTTTCGGCTATACTTTGGAGCCATTATCAAGAGTGATTTTATTTTTGCTTTTTTAACTATGTATGGGTTGTGTGTATGTTCCTAGAGTTATAGGGATTCTTTATTTTCTGAACACTGTCAGCACATTGTGGCTGTGTTTGTAGTCAATATTATTGAGTGTTGGCTTTTTCTTTTTTATTATTAAGGCATCCATTATTTTTAATCTTTTTTACATGTGGATGAAGTTATTATGCTTGTATTTTCTACTAGTATGTTTCGGATGAAGTCAAAGTTTGCATGTGTGTTTAAATGGGTTTTCTGATAGAGCTGTGATTGGAAAGATGTAAGGTGTTTGGGTAGGCATGTAATAGTTAAACCGTTGTAATTATTTATGAATTCAGTTTAATCATGAATACAGTTCCTTAAGAGACATTTGAACTCATAAATAATGTTCGTTCGTTGTAATTTTGATTTTGCTGATGTGTATATGTGTGTGTATATATATGTGTGTAAATATTTGAAAAACTTTTTAAAACAAAAAAACGTATCTATGAACACAAAAATGATCTTAGACACAAGAATTTATCAAATGTATTAGTTATACATAGAAATAAATTCAACAATAAATTTGATCTAAACAATGCTACATTTATTAAAAGAGAAAGTAATTTACTTAGATGGAAAAATCTCTGGAGTGCTGCTATCGAATCTTATCAAAATATAAATCTGCGCTGTTCATTTGTTCAAATATCTCCATTCCTGAAAGAATTGCTCCTATCACAAGCCAACTAACAGCACTATAAAAATACTGAAAAATTAAAAGAAGATTTGTTATTTAAAAATATGTATAATACATAAATTTATTCAATATTAAAATAATTTAAATTTTAATTGCATAAAAATAACTCAGCAACATCATTTATTCACTTTCGTTTATTAGACATTAAATTACGTGACTTAGCGTCATCCATAATTTAACTTGACTTTTCCGTTAGCCTGATGCATATTCATTAGCGTCTCTTGAATTTAAATTTTTTTTAAATGAATATGTAACTGAAGTTTATAAATAATTGCTGCAAAATAAAATCTTTTTGGCTTGATAATGACTGTTTAGCTAAAATAAGTTTTCATTTTATCTTTATATACATATATACACTCACACATAAATATATATATATATATATATATATATATATATATATATGAAGAAATGTAGTTTTAAGGTATGCTATATTTATGGGATAACGTGCTCAATAACAGATATAGAGCGTATGTAAATATAAATATAAAAGTGTACATTGAAGTCAACACTCACAGGTGACAGGCTGTTTCATGCATGACGCAATCGTCAGGAGGCCTGACGATTTCGTCCAGCATGAAACAGCCTGTCGCCCCTGAGAGTTGACTTCAATGTTAACTTATATATATATATATATATATATATATATATATATATATATATATATATGATACGCACTGTGTTCTTCCTTCTAATTTCATTCAGTGACACTCTACCTTAAATGGCACATGTGCCTTAGATTGGAAGAATAATTAATAAATGTTGTATATTATTTTTGTGCAGATGAATACCCAGAAGAACAAAGGAGTGTCTACTGCAGAGCATTGGTTAATATGAAAGTTTCTCAAACCAATCCCTTTAGCGATTCTAATTCCCATGACTGTCTCACCGATGTCGTATTGTGTAAGATTGAACACAGTCGCCAACTTCTGTCAATCACTCCTGTATTAAATTCAGCGTGGTAGGAATAACACCTTACTGCTTTCTCGTCTTCTGCCCAACCCATATATATATATATATATATATATATATATTCTATATATATATATATATATATATATATATATATATATATATATATATATATATAATTCTGTATATATATATATATAATTCTGTATATATATATATATATATATATATATATATATATATATGTATAATTCTGTATATATATATATATATATATATAGTTCTGTGTGTATATATTTATATATAATTATGTATGTATGTATGTATGCATAAATATATATATAATTATGTATATATATATATATGTATATATAATTCTGTATATATATATATACATTTGTATATATATATATATATATATTTATATAATTCTGTATATATATATATATATAATTTGTATATATATATATATATATATATATAATTCTGTATATATATGTATATATATATATATAAAATTTGTATATATATGTATATATATATATATATAATTCTATATATATATATATATATATACACATCTGTATATATATACATATATATATTTATATAATTCTGTATATATATATATATATATATATATTTATATATATATATATATATATATATATATATATATATATATATATATATATATACATAAAAAATAAAAAGCTCACCTGTAATGTGTAGTCTAATGAAATTATATAAAAAAGGTACTGAGCTTTTCATTAAATTTTTTCTCTTCTTTTCTGCACATAAAATGTTTAAAAACTGTCCAAATATTTCATATATCCAAGTGATTTCAATTATTCTATTGCATCCATTATAAAGAATTTCTTTTTAAATTTTCAACTGAATATGGAGAATTTTATATATGTGTGTCTATAGTGATGGGAATATTTGTTGTTTTTTTCCCCGAACACTGTCCGCCTGTTTTAACGGTGTTCATAAGTGATATTATTGAGTATTGGATTTTCTATTATTAATGCTTCCATTGTTTCTAGCTATTTATGCGGATGAGGGTATTATAGTCGTATTTCTACGATTATGTTGCGGACGAAATTTACACGGTTTCTGTGTATGTTTAACTGGGTCCTTATTGAGCAATGGTCCGAGTGATGTAATGGGAGTCTTTTTGATAGCCATGTAATGTTCAATAAAATTATTCATGAATTTGGTTTCATCAGAAAGGCTGCTCCTTGGGGACATGCAAATTCCTAAATAATATTGGTCCTCTGTAATTTGGATCTTGCAGGGGAGTTAATATTGTTGATTATGGCATTAGCTGGGGTTTTGTATTTTTTAAATAATGTGTTAATGGAAAATTCATATAGTTAAGCTGTATTTGATTTTATAGAAAATGTTAATGTTATTGCTTTTATCTATATGTCAGTGTTACTATTGGTTACTTTACACACACACACACACACACACACACACACACACACACACACACACACACATATATATATATATATATATATATATATATATATATATACGATTAAATAAATTACAGCCATTATGTCTGCTAATTTTTAACAAAATCCGTTCATACTAACGACTAACCTTCCGTGTATTGTTATTAAATAATGTGAGAAATGAGCTATAACTGCTTAAATCACTTTTATTTACCATGTGCCAAGTACTTTCTATCTTTTTCCAAGATCATCTTCACGAGTGCAAGTAGTACAAAATTGGGTTGTCCAGGGGTACAAGTAGTTACACAAAGCTGTGTGTTGTTATCCATTACTGTAATTTTTAGTAAGCTTTCAAAGGCTATAGTTGATTCTGTTCAATTCCTGCTTTAATTTTCTAATGTAGATCGCCTCGAGGATCTGTAGCTTGAATTTGTTATTTTCTTGGTGTAGGATAATTGTGTTGTCGATCAGTATTTTTTATATTGTGAATGTGAACAGAAATGTTGTTGTAGATGTCTCGCAATAGACGAATGGTCAGACATGTGTAGTGTAAGATATCTTGTTAATGTAGATGTTGTATATCCAACATATATATTTGTTTTGTTTTTGTTTTTTTGTCGGAGATACAATTGGTATATAATGTTAGTTTTACGTAAGACGTCATTTGGTGGGAATTTTTTTATTGTGAATAATCAAACTGGTTGTATTGTATTTTTTGTATCATTAATTTTATTTTTTCATTAGAATCCATGGAAGATATATTAGTACGAATGAGATTCATTATGATATCTTTCATCCTGTTTGTAGTGAGCATGCATCTGGTTCCAATATAGTAGTTTGATATATTTAAGCTCTTTTGGGGAGGTACTGCAACCACCAGAGAACTGATATTTCTTGTCATCTAACGGAAGAAAGGGTGGAGAATTAAACTAAAGAAAGTGGGAGACAAAAATAAAAAGGGCCAATAATTATACATCACTTAGATAAATTAACTTGGCGTTAAAATAAAAAAAATTAAAAAACAAAACAAAACAAGCATAAACTACACTACTTTGAGCGTGGTTGCCAATGTTTAATATAGGGCTCCTAATATCCTCATGCCTAACAGACATCAAAATTCAGCTCCTTTTACTCGACACAGACGCGCAACACTGATATACCTTTTACCAAATTCTGATTGTTTTCATTCCCTCCTAATCTCGACGTTAAGCTGATGCCTAAAGAACAAGATTAGTTGGAAAGAGGTAAACTTTTCGTCTCCACAGAATTCCTTCTGTCGCATCTTCCATATCACGACTCGCATAACACAGTAAGCGGAACTTGACAGGTGACAAAGGCAAAGTTTGAAAAGAATAATAGTTATTGCCTTTGCTCTCTACGCACAAGCAATTAATACTTACTGACTAAAGACAAAAAAAGTCAAATTTTTGTTATACAGTGTTATTGGTCTATTCACGTTCTGCCTTTTTTTTTTCGGAATGAACTAAATGCTCTAATCAACAATTTTTTGGACATCCAGGATCTTCTTTCGGACAAGCAATTTGGCTTTCCCATATCTAGGCTAACTGAAGATATATCAACGATTATAGCTGAGTCTATCAAGCTTTACATAGGAATTGTGTAGCTCAGACTTTTGCAATTGATAGAGCTTGACATGTTGGTTTTCATCACAAGCAGAAATTTGAGGGTATTTCTGGACGAATTTTTGATAAAATTCAATGTTTCATATCAAATCACGAAATAAAAGTTGCTTTTAACGGTCATTCTCTGAGATCTTTTTGTATTAATGCAGGTGTCCCTTGGACTTAATCTTCGGATCTGCATTGTTACTAATTTTCATCAACAACTTTCCTGTTCTCGACTCTATATCTACGCTTATGACATAACTGTTTAATTTTGTCTTTATATTAAGTCTGATCGGTTCGAAAAAGTGAAGTGAAAAGATTATATTGAATCAATAGCTAGATCTACTGCTAGGATGTTGGTTCATTGTATCTCGCTTGAATCTATCTTACGCATTCATGAATCTATTATTCGCCCATACTTTGATTATTGCTATTACGTCTCGTTTAAAGATGCTTCATAGAATCCAAGAAACTGCAATATGGCAGACCTAGTCCTGACCTAGCATCTCGGGTTGATTCACTTTTCTACCGCCGTAACATAGCTTTCTTGTATCTTTTCTATAAATATTTTCATCGTAATTGTACTGATAAGCTTTACTCTTTGGTACCTTGACTTTATAAATTTAAGCGCAGAACTAGATTGTCAGGAAGGTCTCATCGTTTTACAGTTGAAATGACGAGATGTAAATGTATGTTCTATGCTAACAGTTTCTTCCCTTACACTTCTTGCTTGTGGAACTCTCTTTCAACTTCTTAATTCTCAGTCAACTTTGACCTTCAAAAATTTAAATGCAATGTCAATCATTATCTTCGGTCTTATCAAATTCTGTTCTTTTCTTTACTTATGCGTAAATATCTTTGAGAATTATCTCTTCTCCCAACAGAGATAGGTTAAATTGCAGGGTAACACTTTTATAACAATTCATCACCGTTCTCGATACTCAGCAATGAGAATGGGCTCCTACAACGGGAGACGCAGGATCGATCCCTGTCGAAAGCATATTTTCTTTACTAAGATTTCTCAAATGTGTAGACCGATAAATATAACAAACTCTGTTTAAAATAAATATAAAATGTGTCTTCAATTTTAGATAAGAGTATGCAATATTATAACCATTAAAATAATATATATATATATATATATATATATATATATATATATATATATATATTGTGAATAAAAAACGCAAGTTCAAAAGATTTATTATATATCCAACTTTAAGTTTTCGCAGATACATGGCTGGGGAAGATCAGATAAATTGATTGAATGTATTAGCAGACATGTATCTTAAACTTGTTCTATATTAAAAGATGTTATAAAGTGAACATTTTAAATATATAATAGTTGAATTATATAATAGTTGAATTATATCAATTTCAGTTGAGCTCTCTGGGGACGAGGTGTGGGTTGGTAAACAGTGACTATTATAGCTATATAGCGAGACTCTTCGCAGATGCGAATTGAGTCACTGTCGGTCACTGGGCGTATTTCTAAAAATAAATACGCTAAAAATCCACTTCCAAATCCACCCTACCGTGCGCCGACGGCTTAATGGTTAGAATCTCCGACTAACACCAATTCAGTCGGGTTTCGATCCTAGCTAGAGGCAACCGGATGTCTAGCCACACTGATGAGCAGCGAAACAGTCTGTCTGTGGATGCCGTTATATATATATATATATATCAGGTAAAAGAAATCCGTGGGTAAGTTTTTTTATTATAGAGCATATAAGTGAATTACAGTTAATGAGATCCAAACAATTTACCGCATACAAATGATCATTTCGTTCATGGGAAAGTAGTAACTACATTACATTTGCTTTTATTTTGGAAAAAAATAATCACTTAGCTGTATGAATTATATCCAGCAGATTGGACGATTTGAGGAATGTCGATGAGTGAAATTGGACGATTTGAGGAATGTCGATGAGTGAGATTGGACGATTTGAGGAATGTCGATGAGTGAAATTGGACGATTTGAGGAATGTCGATGAGTGAGATTGGACGATTTGAGGAATGTCGAACCACTTCTTAATTAATGTTGTCCTCAGGTCCACCCTGACCCTAACAGGTGGTACCACCTGATAGGGTCCCATCTGTGGGCCAATTTCGAACCCCCGAAACAGAAGTGAAAACACTAGGAAACTTATTAAAATACATGTTTACGGTAAATGTTACCAGCAATACATTTTATAGTAAAATGACTAACAATACATTTTTATAGTAAAATTGTAGACATGACACACATTATCAAAATTTGTTCTCCTTTAAAAGACTTTATTTTGTGACATAAATGTATTTGAAATGCTTTTCTTTAAACGACGTTGTTTTATGACACAAACTTATTTGAATAGAAATTTATAGCAAATATTAAATACATGATATACATTGTCAAAAGAAAATTATTAAAAGAAAGCAAATCTTCCATATTAAATATGATTACTCGTAAGTAGAATCAAGTTTCCAATTCTTGATTGATTTTGTAAGATTATTTGGTAAGTAATAATAATTTGATCATGGAATAATGCCATTCTCTCAATCAATCGAACATGTTAGATTAAATTATCTCAAATTAATTCTATATTATTTCCAGATCAATTGAAGGTAAACATTATTTAGTCAATAATTAGCATTTGTTTTCCCTTCCTTTGAGATTTATGAAAGCCTGAATTCTTTGATATAGAGAGTTTGAAAATAAAAAAAAAGATTCACGATGACTCCAACTTCCTTTGATATTGCTTGAGAGATCACTTTTTCAAAATGTTTTATTTTCGCTTAAATTTCCAATATAAAATATCACACGCGATAAAATCCGGATTATTTGCTGGTCACGCTAATCCTTTTGGTACCCCTTTTCTTAAGGAATAGAGCTAACGCTCTATGCTGTGTCGGAAAAGGTGTATTATTATGTTTTCATCATCCAAAAACCTACTTTTTATCAATGTACTCAACATTATTCAACATTTCAATGCAACACTGTGTCTTGCCTGCCAAGGTAACGCTTCCCATGTTCCCAGGTTCATTCAATGACATGTAACTCCATATCATAAATGATTAGGTAAATTCGATATTTTTTCGTTCAGGTGAATTTATGCGTTTCAGTGGAATGAGACTAGACAAAAAGTCCGGCTTCGTCGCTGTGGTTAATGCAGACTTGTGAAACCTCATTAATTATCACTCCATGACAGTTTCTCAGTGATTCGATGTAATTTTATTTTATATTCTTTAACTGTTAGTAATTGTTTTCATTTAGTTTTTCTCTATATAATGCGAATTTCATTCAGGCGATTCCTTAAATCTTTGTCACAAACACTGAAAATTCCTTCACTCAATTTCTTTTGAATTTATTTTAGGTTTTCATTTATTTTCTATTTTCAAAAAATATCTAATATTTGAAGTAGATTTTCCGAAAATTTGACATAATCCATCGTCTCTTTTCTGGTTGCCATTAACTAAACTCACGATTTAGCAAAGGTATCGATTTTACCGTTTATTCAACTGTTTGAAAGGTAAGATTTATTTGGGAAAAATATTCAAATACTCTGCAGATAAAAAAAAGACTTCAGTAAATACACAAAATAAAAATGGGCATGAGGGAAATAATGTGTCTTTTCACTGTATTTATTCATCCTTTGAAATTAAGCAACCTGAGAAAATAAGAATCCTACCAGTTTTAATTTTTGGCGGAACAATCTTAATAAGATAACATAAGCATATGACAGGTAGTTGATAGCAGAAACGAAATGGAAACTACAAAAAGGTAGCAAAGGAAAGCGAGAAGAAAGGATTAAATATCAATTGTAAAAAGACAGAATGTATGGTTATCAACAAGAGAAAGAGGCCAAGAAAAGGAAAGAGAAGAAAGGATTAACATCAATTGTGAGAAGACAAAATATATGGTTGTCAGCAAGAGGAAGAGGACAAGTAAAGGAAAATGAGAAGAAAGGACTAAACATCAATTGTAAGAAGACAGAATATATGGTTGTCAGCAAGAGGAAGAGGCCAAGTAAAGGAAAGCTAGAAGAAAGGACTAAACATCAATTGTAAGAAGACAGAATGTATGGTTGTCAGCAAGAGGAAGAGGCCAAGTAAAGGAAAGTGAGAAGAAAAGACTAAACATCAATCAGAAGAAGACAGAATGTATGGTTGTCAGCAAGAGGAAGAGGCCACGTAAATGAAAGGGAGAAGAAAGGACTAAACATCAATTGTAAGAAGACAGAATGTATGGTTGTCAGCAGGAGGAGGAGGACAAGTAAAGGAAAATGAGAAGAAAGGACTAAACATCAATTGTAAGAAGACAGAATGTATGGTTGTCAGCAAGAGGAAGAGGCCAAGTAAAGGAAAGTGAGAAGAAAGGACTAAATATCAATTGTAAGAAGACAGTATGTATGGTTTTCAACAAGAGGAAGAGGCCAAGTAAAGGAAAGTGAGAAGAAAGGACTAAATATCAATTGTAAGAAGACAGAATGTATGGTTGTTAGCAAGAGGAAGGGGCCAAGTAAAGGAAACCGAGAAGAAAAGACTAAATATCAATTGTAAGAAGACAGAATATATGGTTGTCAACAAGAGGCAGAGGCCAAGTAAACGAAAGGGAGAAGAAAGGACCAAATATCAATTGTAAGAAGACAGAATATATAGTTGTCAATAAGACAAACAACCCTGAGTGTGCATTACAAATTGGAGGTATCGAAATCAAGTAAGTACAAATATTTAAATATCTAAGTACTGTTTTTACAGTGGTCGATATATTCGACACTGTAATCCGAAGACGAATTTCGACATCGAATGTTGCTTTCAAAAATCTAAGCAAAGAATTAAGAAACAGGAATATTTCTTTAGGGACAAAGAAAAGAATACTGAATTGTTTGGAATAGGCAAGTTTTCCAATCGCCCGGTTTACACTCCACCTTATTTTATGAACAGGTTTACAAAATTATCCTTTGTTTTCTTTGTAGATTTGGATTTTCGGATACTTTTTCTTTTTTCTATACGTCTAAGTCCTCCGCCTAAACTATTATATTCTATTTACTATTTATTTTTTCTCCGTGGAAGTTGCAATTTCAAGGGAACATAGTGAGGAAAGAGAGTTTATCAAATTTGATATTCGCAAGATAGATTGCAGTCAAATGGGAACATAGCAAAACACCGCATAAACTAGCTAGCGTGCTTCAGTAAATGGTTGTCAGAACAAGCTTTAGGTGTGATAACAAAATACGCCTTCCAAAAGCTAAGCAAAGTATTAAGAAACAGAAAAATATGTTAGAAACAAAGAAACTAGTACTGGTATGTTATATAACATGAATCGTGCTATATGACAGTGAATGCTGAACAATCCGCTCTCGAATGATGAAGGGACTTGAAGCAAGAGAAATTTCATTCTACAGAAAAATGCTGGCAATACCATTTACCAAACATATTAGCAACGTTGAAGCTTAAGAGAAAATAGAAGCAAAAAGGACATTTATGCTTAACCTCAGGAAGATACCGTTAAAATTTCTAATGAGGAGTGAGGGCTTGGAAAATTTGATACACAGAGGCCAGATTGAAGGTAAGAGAGACAGACATCACATAATCTACCTAGTGAGTTTAACTAAATGGATGGTGGAGCAAGTTTTGGGGGGAGATAACAAAAAGACAAAATTTCTTAACTACAAAAGAGAGGGAATTCTGGAGAGCCATGGTTATCCTCGTCCAGATGGGACGTAGTACCTAGAACAAGATGAAAACCGGCTTCTATTTTTTGCAAATGTTAGCAGGGAGACACTAATGAAATAATATGAAGCTAAATATGTCATTTAATGTCATTGGAGACGGATTCAAATGAAATAATGGAATATTTTCGATTCAATACAAACACGTTTTAAGGATGATATTTACTTTCTGTGAGCAGAATCCCATAGCCAGGTTATTAACAAATTGGGTTTTTGTACAATTCTGATTGTCATTAATCAATTCTATTCGAAATATATTTTATTTTATTTTCTTTCTCTCTCTCTCTCTCTCTCTCTCTCTCTCTCTCTCTCTCTCTCTCTCTTTCCCTTGTTGGCTTTTTGTCTGGACGCACCGCCAATGTTTTCCTTGTTGTATGTTCATGTATCGTTCGCGTATGTCAGGAGGGAAATATGTGCTAAATATGGTTTAGTAAGCATGACACTGAGTATTTGTTCTCATGATTTCTGTCGGATTTTTTGTTCTATTCGGTGAATGAAATCTTTACCAAAAAGTCAATATCTCTTTGTGCGTTTTCTTAGTCGTCTTTTTCTTTTTTTTTTCACTTCGTTGAAACCTTATTTCGTTAGAATCAACCTAATATTTTTCCATATAAATCAAGCTCGACAAATATAATTAATGGCTGCCGATGTGTAACAAAAAAGTAAACTGGGAACATATCCATGTTAATTATGAGTCAAGCTGTGCTGCACCGTTTTTTGAAAAAGCAGAGGAATTTGTCTTACAAGCATTGGTGTTAATTTTTAAATTTTCCGTTTGACGCTTTTTTTTGTTGTTTATTTATTCTTCTTTTACGTGCCGTATCTTTTTAAGACGTAGGCGATCACGGCTCTCCACTTCTCCCTATCCATTGTAGTTCTCAATATGTTTTCTCCTTTTGCTACTTCTCCCAGACCCTGTTCTGCCATCCACTTGCTTAAGTCCACTAAGTATGTCACGCGTTGCTTTTCCTTGTCTCTATTTACCTCTATCCGCCCTGTGAGTATCAGATTCCCCAAGCTTTTCTTTTCTCATTATGTATTCCAAAAATTTCAGCCAACACATTCTCCAGGAACGGTCTTACCAGGAATATACAAAAGACTATATGTAAATATTGTGTACACTTTCTTGTTTCAATACATTTTGTTCTAAGTACATTTTGTGTTGCATTATTATTCCATGCATTAGTCAAGTTTCAACACAAGGTTAAAACTTTCTGCAAGCCATGAAGGGAATTGCCCTGCGCCAAACACCAAGTTGGAATTTCAATTTCCTCGGACTCCGGATTTGTCCTCAGGATTTACTCCCGAAACATTTCCCATGGCCGCAAGGCATCCGAAATTTAAAATTAGAGTTTTCCTTCTCTCAGATGAACTACCCTCCCGGGCTGATGTATTTCATCTGCTCGAAGTGTATAGATAAGCGTATAAACACATAACCCCTATGTCGGAGTAAATAGTTCGCTATATTCGCCGTGAAGGTTCCAACTAGATAACGATAATTCAACGAGAGACATGCGACCTTTCGTCTATAAGTAAAGGGTTGTTGAGTGGGAAATAATATGTCACCCACAACAACGCGGAGAAACTTTTGGCCTCTATCGTATCTGGAAAGTGAAGATTGGGCCGCCCCGGTTCATATAGGGCAGCAGCACTTCATCTTCTAATCTGGCTTTTATCAAAGTAGAGGAATCAGGTACTTACTGGAGCGGTACAGGGTACCGAACATTTGTGCAGTATCTTTAGCGATGGTTCGTATGTACGAGTTCCACTTGAGGTCTGAACTAAGTTTAAGTCACAAGAGGCACTCAAGAGAAGGGGCCTCCCTGGTGAAGTTCCGTTCATCGCGATTGCTAAATATTCTGGGTCCGATGGCGATGGTGGATATATATGAGTGTAGTTTATTTGAAAACTCTCCATTGTCTCTCCATGAGGAAAGGATTGTAGACTGGAAAATAATTTGTCCCCTACAAGGACGCGCAGATTGTATCAAGACTGATGAGAGAAGACTGTCAGCTCTTGCACATATATGGCAGCAATAGTCTATTTCCAACCTGAACTGACTCTTTTAAATGTAGAGGATAGTACTTGCTGGAGTAGCACAGGAGACCGACCATTTTCCCATCATCTTCAGAGATGGATCGTATGTACAAGTTCTACTTGAGGTCTGGGGGTGAGTTTAAGTCCTAACAGCCGTTCAAGGCATAAGGCCTCCCTAAGAGAACACACCTACATCATGATAGGCAGAAATTCAGGGTCCACTCGGTGAGAGTAGAATGTAACTAATTTCATTTGCATAATTAAGTGACTTGAAGCCAGTGAGATATATTTGTAATGACGAATGCTGAGAATACCATGGATAGAACATGTGACCAACGAGGAAGTTTTAAAGAAAGCAGAAAACGTATATTTACAATCAGAATGAGATAGCTTAAATGTATGCGATACAAAATGAGAAAAATGTTGCTAAAGGAATTATTTCACACAAAGAAAACTGAAGTGAAACGGTATAGGGTGCATTGATGAATGGCTAGCAGTACAAAGACAATGATTCAAAAGTTCAAGGTTCAAAGTTCCTGCGAACAAATTACGACAGGCAACTGTGGAGAGACATGACCCCCTAAGTCCTGAAAAGACATAGCGCCTAACAGATCATATTTTGATTTTCTTTGAAAAGGAAGTCAAAAAAAGAAACATTTTCAAGAATAATAATCTCATTATTTAAAATATGCAATGCGGCTCTGTTCTTTCTTTGAAACGGAAATATTTCTGGAAATTTTTAAATCAATTCTTAAAATAATGCGACATGCATTTAGTGCGTGACAGGTATTGCTTTCTCAATATTTTTTCAGGTTATACACTATACTCAAAATACCATTCGAAAAATAATAACTTGTGAGAATATATGTGTGTGTGTGTATTTGTGCGCACGCGCGTGTACATATATCGGAATAAAATGACTATGCAACAACATGGTAAGTTGATTTCTTTCTTTAATAAGGATATTAAGAAAATTGTCCGAAATTACGAGAGAATCCTATTAAAAATAAGTAGACAAAATTTGTCTAAATTATTAATGAGACATGTCTTAATGAAAACATCCTGCCAATATATATATATAAATTTTAATATATTTTTATACATTCTCTTTATAGATACAAATATTTTAAAGTTTGTTTTAATAAACAGTATTAATAAATGCCTGAATTTTATAATAAAAACATTATTAAGACAGAAATCGAACCTGTATCCTGCGCGGAACATATAGGCTAACCGATTTACCGGCCTGAATGTCCGAGAAATTTTCATAGAAAACATTCGTCCTAAGACAGTAAAAATCGAACCTGTTTCATTTGACGACGGGAACTGTCATTATAGGCTAAACGTGCCTTAACCGATTGAACCACAGAGGATCGTTCGATTAGCAAGGTCGATTTTAAACTACTCTGCTGAAATTTTCAATGAAACTAGCCCGCTTGGACGGGTTTCACGTTTTACATTCATATCTGCTCAAAGCGTATCCAATTCCTGTGGGTAATGTACCATCTATAAAATGTAATGTGGCGACGTCATTTGTTTACATTTGGACGACGGATATTTCCTATGGACGGGAAAATTTCTCGTCGGACATTCAGGCCGGTCCTGTGGGTGTTATTACCATACTGTTTATTATAAACAGAGCATTTACTTAACTCTATTTGTATCTATCCCGGAAAAAGAATGTATAAAACTAAAACATAGATGGGTTTATTTTCAAATAATTGTCAGACATTTCCTGTGGGTGAATTGATAAATACCATTTAAACAAAAATATATATATATATATATATATATATATATATATATATATATATATAGGAAGAAATAAAGTTTTAAGGTGTGCTATATTTATGGGATAAAGTGCACAATATCAGAGACAGAGCCTATGTAATTATAAATTGAACATTGAAACCAACACTCAGAGGTATCCAAATCAAACATCACAGAACTGGAGTGGTTGGCAATCAGAACCCTAATGAATGACATCACCATCATACCTGCAGCTGAGAAAGACGATGGACAAAACAGAATATACAGGAAAACTGGAAGACCTCATTAGAAATGGTAGCTATAGTAAAGAAAGACCCAACAATGAAAACAAAAAGGAAACTGTCGCAGATCCTATTCAAGATCAAAGACCACTTCCCACCTAAAACATACAGACAGTCGTCAAAACGTTGCAGCAAAATACCTCACATATATGGTCACCCCAAAATTCACAAAGACTGCATTCCTCTCAGGCCAATTGTTAGCTGCCAAGGCTCGGTGAGTCAGACAAGTGAGCCTAGACCTGGTGGATTTGGTCATTTAGATGCCCACGGAGGAGGCACTATTGATTTTCAGGGACAGACTACTTCAGACTCATCCCTAGTAGAGCGTACCAGTATACCAATAGATAACCTTATGAAGATGCTGACTTTCTGTCACACGACTGCTTTCGATGTATTATTAGTAGTAATATTAGCAATAATCTTATATATATATATATTTTTCACACCCAACCCGGTTCTGCGGAATCAGAATCAACGTTGAGTTTAAGCAAGCGAATGAGCCAATTGGAGTAAAGTGCCATGCAGATTTAAATTTTTCCCACTTGTGACGAATGCAGCTATCGATTTTTTTGCATGCTAGCATGCTAGTTAACATTCATGTCAGTCAGCTGTTGCCTCTAAACGCTGGACAATAGAATCTTCCTGCCTATTCGTGGCAGCCAGCTATAGGTTCACTCTGGCCAGTAGAAAATGGCCGCAAACTACATGAAAACTGCCGTAGAAGCATGAAAAAATCGATTGTTTTTACTATCGATGGGAGTTGGGAAATGCAAATTCGGTCCTGGCCTTCTCGCTAACTTGGAGCATGTGCATGTAAACTTTGACACTACAGTATGTGTATATTTCCTTAAATATACAAAATCGCATTTTTAAAGGATCCTTTTTGGACCAACTTATCAGAAGAAAAATACGTTGGTACTGCGAAACACAAGTTTAAACAGGCGGGTTAAATGAGGAACCATGGCCGAAATTGATATTTATAACTAAAACGAATACAAAAAAGAAAAAGGAATATGACAATAAAACAATTTGTATAGGTTCCTAGTGAGTATAAAACAGAAAATCTTTTACTTTAAACGTTTCTTTTAGTTGATGCACATGTTTGAGTAGATATCCCTGCTTTTTATTTTCTTGATAAATTAATAATTCTTAATTAAGAACTGCCGTTTTTTATTGACAAGCCTCATAATTTTTTTTTTTTTTTTCAAAAAGAACCAATCAGGGTAAACGTTTAGTTAGTTACCAGTTTGGACAGGGAGACCAGCACATTTGAGAGGATTTTTTTATCAGATATTATTTTTTGTCTCTATTTCTGAGATGAGTTATTATGTATATTATTTACATTATTTGGACTACTGTTCTCATCTTTGTCGCCATATTTATTTGTAATAAATATGGCGACAAAGATGAGGACAACAGTCCGAATAATGTAAAGAATATTATTTTTTATTTACACTATTTACACTTTTCGTACTGTAGCCCTCATCTTTGTTGACACATTCACGACGTTTCGGTTGTTGACCTTCTTCAGATGATTGGAACTTCGTTCACCGGCTCAGATTGTTTTAGTTCCACATGCCATGCCTCCGTATCAGTTATTTCCTTTTAACTTAACTCTCCAAGTTTTTGTTCACCCCAGCTGTAGCCACAACTCACAACTACTTGGTTCAAGTCACTGGACTCAAACAAACGCTTTTATTTAGTTGCTCATGCGGCCTTCAGGATATCAGTATATGAATTTTGAGGACTTAAAACCTAATGTCTCAGTAACCACTTTTTTACTAGGGCTCATATTACAGTTTGTTGACATTTGTGCTAGAACTCCGTATTACTGGTTCCCATATTGTATTTATTTCTATGATTATCCAACTTATTCTTGTGGCCTAGCATATGCTCTGATACGTTAAGTTTTCGTATTTTCCGGTGATGTTCTCTATTATTTCACCCTCATCCCACAGGGGGCGGAGATCTCCGTTTTCCTCCATATGCGAAGAAAGTTGGCTCTCTGTGCCGCGCCAGGAAATTTTTCTCCCCTGAATCGATACTTCAAATATACAAAACAACCATTCGCCCTTGCATGAAGTATTGTTGCCATATATGGGCTGGAGCACCTTCTGCTTACCTCGGAGTTCTTGACAAGATCCAGAGACGGATATGTAATCTAATTGGCCCTGATCTGGCGTCTCGTCTGCAGTCACTCTCTCACAGACGCGACGTCGCCTCTCCCTGTTTTCTACAAATACTTCCATGGTAATTGCTACGATGAGCTGCTTTCACTGGTTCCCAGACTCCATGAATTCAAGCGCCCTACGAGGCTGGCATCGCGCTCCCACCCTTACACTATAGAAATTTTTAAATGTAGCCGTCTCTTCTACTCCAATAGCTTCATACCTCGCACCTCTCGCCAGTGGAACACCCTTTCCAATTACTGTTTCTCTGAAAGCTATAATCTCCAACTATTCAAATGTAATGTCAATCTACACCTCCAGTTACCTTGATCTACCCACTATCATTCTCCTCATCCTTTCTTCTATCACTCCTATCCGCTCTCGCTCCAAATCTTCCACAACCCCCTGCATCCTAGTGGCTTCACGCCTTGCTTGGGGCGTAATGCTTAAAAAAAAATATATGGTCACCCACGCCTGATTTTTCTATTTCCCCTCGTGTTGCAGCTTATCGGTGTTCCTGCAGTCTTATCTTAAGGGGGCAACCCGTTTCTCCTTTATATTTCAAGCCATAGCTGCCTGGGATAGCATAAGCACAGACCTTAATCATCTTCTCCTCTACAGGAGGTCTTATTCGGAAGAGGTGCCTCAGAAGTGTTGAACCACTTTTGAAGGTCGTCCTGATGTTATATGGACCACAGATCTTTTGTAAATTTTCCTGCTGGTGGAACTAACGAATGTAGCTCGTCTGAACGACTGCCGTGAAAATACCGATAGAGCATCGATAAGCTAGCAACGTTTCGTTTGTAAGAAAGGAGTTGTAGGATGGAAGACAGTTCATCCCCTCAAGGCCATGAATTAACAATTAATAATAATAATAATAATAATAATAAAGACCAAATCAATACTAACTAGAAATTACCAAGCATACATACTGAATAATTCTGTTGACCCGAAATGCAGATAAATATCCAGAAAATATTGACCATCTTGTATCAGGTTGCACGGTATTGGCACCCACTGAATATTCGACATGACAGAATAGGTCAATAACTGAAACGGATAATATGCAACTTTTACGGGAAAGAAAATGCAAGAATCTGGTATGACCACCGGCCAGGTTCAGTTACAAAGATAGGGCCTGTAACAGTTTTATGCGACTTTACAATACACAGAGAGAGAACAATCAAAGCACGTCAGACATCGTGATCAGAGACCGTAAAAACAAAATCACAAGGCTCAGAATATTCAATGCGACGTGTATAAAGGCGGCCATTTTTTTTTTTTTTTTTCCCCGAATATTCCCTGCCAACCTGTGATATCGAAGACTGAAGAATTACGGAACCGCTGCTGGTGAGTTTTAATCTTTAACGTTGTTTCATTGACCAGATTACGTACTGCGCTGTATTCTATATTCATAGACTTGGCGAACATGATCAACATGATCAAGGATGCCAAAAGCTTTCCAAAATATATCCTTTTTAACAATAAATTATCCGTTGGAATTACAAGTTTTTATTCTTTTTAATTCAACTTTAAACCTTGATCATTTCTAATACGGACAATATTGTTTGATTATGTATTTTGTTTTACTCACCTTACCGATAAAAGATTTAAACAAAAGAACACAGTATCGATTGCATTGGTCGTGTTAAACCTGTAAAACTTCTATTCATATTTCTACCTAGTAATTCGTTTAGAAAAATTGACAAAAAAAAAACAACTATTTATCGGCTTGTATTGCTTAAGAGAAAGAACGAGATTATGTGAAAGTTATGGTTGAAGAAAATGGAGTCACACCGAAAAAGAACAAAATCGACAAACCTCGTTGAAATCTATCCAAGGCATTATAAATCCTCTTTTCACTAATGCCCTTGGGCAAAGGCAAAGTAGTAATCTTTTTCTCGCTCTGCCGCGTTTCATCTGTCGGCATTTATTGTGAGAAAAGGACTGCTCGTGCTACGATGTTGGTAGAGAAGCGTGTATTTCAGCCAGGGGCTCTTTTCTGATACTGACTCAATCTGTTTACTTGAAGAGAGTTTTTAGTTTTATTTTCACTCCCAACATGTGATCTCCGCGCAACGCTGAATTTAATTCACTGTGTTAATGTATCTGGGCTCTCGTCGACAGTAAGATCAAACGGCAGGCACACGATACCAACGGCTAGTTTGAAATAGCTGTCATGCGCGTAATGGCCAACATAGATGAAAACCATCTGATCCGGGTATAAAATCGCTTTCGGTAGCAGTTCTACTAAATTATATTTTTCCCTTTTCCTGAGTTGAACATGACAGCAATTAAATATAGTTTTTCTATTGTATTTTTTTATATTTGCAATTCAAAATAATAATAATTTCTGGTGTGTACTCATTTCGTTCCAGGTCCCAACCAGGGAACTAAGGTTAAAGATGGCGTCATGTCATTTTCCACTGAATAGTTTTTGAAAAAGAAAAAAAACAAAAAAAAATTAAGATCACAAACATTTTAAATGGATAAAGCTCTTCGTCGTGTGTTAGCTGTACTTGTGAGTACAATTTTTTGGGTATAGTATCCAACCCAAACGAAAAAGCATATGTTCGCTGATTCGAAAAAGCTTTTATATTTTTACAAAAATCACTCCTTGTATAAAATTGACATTTCGCACGTACATGCCCGGCTCTTCCACAACGAAAGCAAATGATATTTGATTTTCTATTATTATTGTTCCTGTTGTTGTTGTTGTAATAATTGTTTTTAACCCCTTGTTTTTAATATCATAATTCCTAGTCTGATAGGTTTGAGGGACTGGTTTTCTGAATTTTTTAAATGACATTCTCAGTTGCATTACGTTATTTCCTTGATTTTAGGGGGTACACTTTTTCAGTTTCTTCATAACTACGTAACGCAATTTTAAACTTAGTGAAAGTTATTTTTTTATCTTTTTGAGTTATGACTGTCGTGAATGGTTTGAATGTCGGTGGTAATCCCTTTAAAACCATGGCTATTAGCAGCCCATCTCACCTGTCATTTTAAGGCATTTGTGACATTCTCATCTCACCTGTCATTTTTAAGGCACGCGGTTAGTTCAGTATATAAAGCAATAATTTTCTCACTTTTGACAAGTAAATTGTAATATAAAAATAAAAGAAATGTTCCAAACCAGAGTAAAAAAAAAAAAATTCATATTTTCATTTTCCCGTCTCCTTAACGCGGTTAGTTCAGTATATAAAGCAATAATTTTAGGCTTACCTTTTGACAAGTAAATTGTCCCAATATTCTTAAAGAAAAAAAGAAATGTCATTTCCAAACCAGAGTAAAAAAAAAAAAATTCCTATATTTTTCGTATTTTCCGTTGAAGTAGGAAGTTCATGCTGTGTGAAACTATACTGCATCAATTTTATTGCAGACATTTTCGGTACTTGCTATTATCATTCGTTCAGCTACCCGTCTTTGATTGAATTTATGTTGGTTGGTCAATTCTATTTCAGGTTGGTCGAAGTCTATTTCGTCACCTTCCTCAAAGTTTAAAGTTATTTTCCTTCATTGTATAAAAATTCACAAATGCCAGTGTTGACATTTACAAAGCTAAGAACACCAGGTTCAAAGTAACTGTCTTCTTTTGTAAATTCACGTAAGACTAAATTTGGTCTGTGTGTGCCCCATTTTATATTAAGAGTACAAAACAGGGTTATCCATTAAACAATACTATCAGTTTACATAAGCATTGATATCAAGTATTTAAGTAAAAAAACCAAATACAACATTCCTAGCTCAAGAAAAACGAGAACGCTCAAAAATTCAAAATTACAAACGATAACATGTCTAGAGAAAAAAACAGAAAAAATAGTTACAATTTGCTACAATTGAAAGAAAAGAGAGAAAGAGCAAAAGCTAAGGAGTGAGTGTAAAGTCGAAATAAAAACAAGAAAAGGAAAATAGTCACAACACCCTACACGTAGACACATCCGCGCAGACGGGCGCAAACCCGAACACAAACAATACGGGAAAAACTTACACCAATAATAAATGCATAATACCACCTGAAGAGTGGACGGACGGGTCCGGCTATTAAACTCTGGAGTTGGAATCAATCAGCTGACAAACTTTTTTTTTAATTATATATATATATACATATAACCCTAAAATTTACATACATTTTTAAATTTTGAAGGTAGCTTCAAAAAACATTATTATAATTATCTAAGTAGTTTTAATCACGAAACCTATAGACATAGTACCAGCTTGTTCACTTCCATGTGGGATATAAAGCAAGAAGATAATTGTGACGCCATTTTGCAATGGGAAATGTTAAAAAAAATACCATAAATATAAGGCAGGTGACAAGTTTTGTTGGTTACGTATGGAAGAAAAATTAGCAATCGTCACCTATAAGAAACCTAAGAAGTTATTAAATAAAATGCTTAATAAATGTAGGAATAGAAGAGCCTGGTTATTAGAATAGTGCTGTTGGTTTTCTTCTCTCTCTTTTTTTTTTTTTTTTTTGTCACGTGGTTTTATGCTTTTAATGGTTTTATCAATAAATACTGTTCCGCTATTTCCTTTTTTTAGCTAGTCTACCCTGAAGATCCGTTTAGGTGAAACCTAGTAGGTAGTTTTGATTTATTCTAATATATATATATATATATATATATATATATATATATATATATATATATATATATATATATATATATAGTAAATGTGTAGAAGTAGTAAATTTATGTGTGCTGGAATCAGTAATACATCAACAAATGTAATTTTATTATTAATATTAAGTTCTAGTGTAAATTTGAGGACGGAGTGACTTTCAAATTTGTTTTTAAGTTTTGTAATTTAATCAATATTTTTAGCTAAAACGAAAATGTCATCTATGTATCTTACTTATATAGGAGGTTTTTCAGTGTCAATAAGTGTTTTATTTTCTAAATGTGTCATATAATAATTAGAAAAAAGGGGGTCTAACAGAGACCCCATCGCGATACTGTCTATTTGAGTATAAATATTATCTAAGGTGTCATGAAAAGGTACTTGTGTGGTACATACTACTAATATTTTTTTAAATTGTGGGTTTAATATTGATGGGTGGGAGAGAAGTGTGGTTGTATACATCACGAATAATGATGTCAATCGTTTCATAGACGGGAACATTAGTAAATATTTTTTTTAAATCCATTAGTTGGTTATTTGATTTTGTAGCATGAAGAAATTGTATAAATTCATTTGAAGACTTAAGACAATATTTACTTGTGAGCCGAAAAGCTTAGATCAAGGAAGAGCATAATAAAAAAATCCAAATGTTGGGTAATTATTGTCTTTATTTTCGCCCGAAATTAAAGCAACCATAGAACGGCTCATGATTAAACATAATAGACATTCGGTGTCTGTTGTATTTAACAATACCTGATTGAATGATGATCTGCTGCTCCAATACGCAATATTATTCCTCACCGGAAGCATGATTCTGAGTTTCATGCACAATGCAATCTCCAGTCTTTAACGACCAGTTTCAACTCAACACCTCAATATAATTTTATTAACGCCAACACTCATACAATATTCATATATATATATATATATATACATATATATATAATTATTTTTTAAGAAATAAAAAAATAAATAGAAATTTAGGCTCTACTTTTGTATTGAGCACTGTTCTTTAGAAATAAAAACAAAAATGATAAAGAACTTCGGATTATTTACTTAACGTGTCCTTTCCTATTTTTTTCTATATATTTGCACACACACACACACACACACACACACACACACACACACACACACACACACACACATATATATATATATATATATATATATATATATATATATAATTATTTTAAAATTATAACATAAATATGTTATAAAATCACTACAAAAATAACCATTTTGTTTTTAACACCTCCAGTGTCTTATCCTATATATATATATATATATATATATATATATATATATATATATATATATATATATATTGCGTCTATTTTGGCAGTATGTTTCCATTAACATATGTGTCATTAAATAATTTAGACAGTTTTTGTTTACTTATTTTTAATAAGATCCTCTCGTAATTACAGACAAGTTTCTTATTATCCTCATTAAAGGAAGAAAGAAAATTACGATGTTGATGCATATTCATTTTATTCCGAGTAATTTCAACATTAGCACAATGTCGTCATCATGATCTTGCTTTTTTTTCTAAGACAAAAATTGTTTTCTTCATCATTTTTCTAACACAAAATACACTTCATCCGAAAATTGAATTTTTACTTGTGAAGTGAAAAACGCTAAGTTTAGGTACTGTATAATTTTTTTCAATTTTATCATGTAGACACGCGTGCAAACATCAAGGGAAGTAACTAAGTTTACAATAGTTTAAAATATCTCGGTTTTAATGAATAGCTTTAAATAGATTTTTTTTTTAAATATTTAAACATTTCAATAACTTAGTTACCTCCCTTGGCATCTGTACGTGTGTCTACATGATAAAATTTTAAAATTGTGCAGTACATAACATTAGAGTTTTTCACTTCAGACGTAAAAAATTCAGATGAACAAAATAATTTTGTTTTAGAAAAATGGTGAACACAGCAACGACGTGGTTTTGGAGAAAATAAAAACAAAAAGGAAGAGACAGTTGAAATTTCTGCAGCACATAACGGGGAAGAAGGGCTTTGAAAGCCTGATACTCACAGGACAAATTGAGGGAAAACGGGACAGAGTAAAGCAGGGCGTAACATAATTGATGAGCTTGAGTAAATGTATGTTACAACAGGGTTTGGGAGAAATAACAAAAAACAAAACCTTATTAATGGCTACAAGGGACAGGAAGATGTGGAGGGCCACGGTCGTTTACGTCCTGAAGGGGCACGGCACATAAAAGAAAGAAGAATCTCCAGTGTGTAATTTGCATGTTGGGCTGTTCCTTTTACTAACTACCATATAGTCTGCCTTCTTGCAAATGATGTTTAGTCCTTTCTTCTCTCTATCCTTTACTATCTTCTGTCGGAGTTTCTGTAGTTTCCTTCTCGTGTCTGCTATCAACACTTTGTCATCTGCCTATGTTATGGTGTTAAGATTATAACCACCAATAACGAATCCAGACAGGACTTCTAATTCTCTCAGAATCGCCTCACTGAATAAGTTGAATAAGTCCGTCGAGAAGACACGTCTTTGTTTTATACACGTCCTTGTTATGCACATGCTTTTGTAATAGTCAACCAGATTAACTCGCTAACAATGGCTCAAAAAGTGGCTCCCAGTGAGACAGGAAATTATTATTCAGCAGTAATCATACTAGACCCGATAACCATTACCCGTAACGATTGTTGACTGTTTAATTTTTTGACACATCGACACATTTTGGGTTATTTAATGCCGAACTTTGTATGAAGCAACCAAAGATATTCGAACACACTACACAGTTGTAATGGTTAACACGGCTAGATCGAAAAACCATTACCCATACCGAGGAGATCTATGTACAAAGCTTTGCTACCACAAAGCAAAAAAGTATTGGTGGGGAGCAACATAGTGAGAAGTACTCTCATTACTCAGAAGGAATAATTAACCAGACTAGAACGTTAACCATTACGGACAATGAGGCACCTATATACTAAGTTTTGACAGAAGGTCACAAATATCGACTACAGTGAAGATGGAACACTCCACTCAACAGAAATGATCAACCAAAATAGATTGTTAACCGTATTCCACAACTCAGCGCTCTATATAACAAAGTTAGTTTCATTTGACATATGGACATATGTGTGGAGCACCCCGTGAGGATCTAAATTAAAACTCAATAACAATGATTGGCTAAACTAGCTCGTTAACCATTCCTCACAGCAAAGTTCTCTCTATAACAAAGTTAGTTTGGTTTGACATATGAACATAAGTGTAAAGCACCACGTGAGAATCTAAATCACTACTCAGTAAGAATGATCGACTAAACCATACTAGTCCGTTAGTTGTTTCCTTGCACAAAGTGCTCTATATAACAAAGTTATTTTTGCTTGACAGATGGTCACAGTTATGAAGGAACCAGAAACTAGTATCGACTAGACTAGCTCGTAAACCATTCTCCAACATACACTACTCTGTATAAAAACAGTTTGTTTAGTTTGATACATGGCCATAAGTATGGATACACCAGTGAGGATCGAACTCTCTAATCAATAGTGATGAATAACCAGACCAGGTCGTTAACCGTTCCCCGCCACAAAGTAAGCTATATAACTAAGCTTAGCTTGACACATGAACACATGTATGGGTCACTCTGTGGGGATCAAACTCTCGACCTAATAATTATGATCGACTAGATTAGCTCACAAACCGCTCCGCAACCCCAAAGTGCTCCATTTAACAACGTTAGTTTAAACTGGGATGTGGTAACAAGTTTGGCGAACTCAGTGTGGATCGACCACATTACTCATAGTAATGATTAAATAGACCAGCTCGTTAATCATTCCACACCAGAAAGTGCTCTATATAGCTATGTTAGCTCAGCTTGACATATGGTCACAAGTATTGGGAACGCTGTGAGGATCGAACTCAGTAATTATGATCGACTAGACAAGCTCGTATACCAGTCGCCGCCCCAACGTGCTTTATGAGAATTTCGACATGGTGTAATGGTTAGCCAAGTAATTAGTTCGATTCTAATACTTACCATACTGTAGTGTACCATAATTTCGGTCCCCGGGCAACAATTAAGCTATGCTTAGAAAATCAACACTCCAAAGTGCTTTATATAACAAAGTTAATTTAGGGTCACAAGTTTTCTGGCACACAGTGATAATGATAAATCAGTCAAGCTCACTATATAATATCCGCCATTACATCGCTATGGCTGAGTTGGTATTACTTCGGTGCATACCTCGCTTGCATAGAGGAGGCTTAATATGTTTAACGAAATAAAAAAAAAAACGTATAGATTGTCGTTGGTGTTTTTTTTATGCCTGAAAAGGAAATCAATTGATAAAATATTGATGATCAATAATTTGGGGGTTTTATTTTTTGGGAAAGGTTGAGTAAAAAGAAAAATCTTTTTTTTTTTTCCATATTCAGATTTAATTCTTATTTAGATGAATGAACACTTTCCTTTTGTAAGGAAAACTATCAAGGTGGCATCATCAAAAGAGTGTCATATCAGCGGATCGAAAGCTCGTGATAAGACTGTTTCATCTTGTTTGCAAACAGCGGCGACCTCAGTTCTTGCTGAAAACAGTTGGTCTTCCGAGAATATAAATCCTTATTCAACTCTATAAAATTACATTTCTTATCTTCCTACCATGATTAAGCAACGAAAACACAAACATACACGCGCAGACACACACACACACACACATATATATATATATATATACATATATATATATATATATATATATATATATATATATATATATATATATATATATATATTCCACTGTTCCTCCATCCGAATATATATATGTATTTAAAGATATGATTTGTGGTACAAAATTTTATGACCCCCATGAAAAGACAGAATTTATTTTTATTCCCATTTATGATTTAATAGATCAAACGTAAAACTGAAATATGAGCTAGCTAACCATTTCCAAACCTCGCTAAACAGAGTTAAGTTGGGGTTAATAAATTATAATAGACTTATCACTAAAAAGATATTAATAGTATGTATTGGGTAAAAAATATTGCTTAGATGGAAATTAATTGGAGGCCCAGTACGAAGTTTACACAGAGACGACTTCAAAGATAAAATATAAATGGCCTCCAACACTTTCAAGTGGTAATTCGAGTGGGACTTGCTAAGAATGGTAAATGAGTCCACACTGAATCTAGTAGCACAATTATGGCTATTTATTAGGTTTTCTACGATGGAAGACCCACACGTATTGGTCAGAACGCCTGAAAGGGTGTACTTAAGATGGCGGATTTTCGTTGGAACGTATTGCTTTATTCTGATACCCTGCATTTGAGTCGTTCTCCCTATGTAGTATATATATATATATATATATATATATATATATATATATATATATATATATATATATATACACTAGCCGAATTACCCGCGCCTTGCTGCGTGTCACACTTTTTTTTTCTTTTTTTTTAAAAAGAAGATGATTTGATTTTAAATCATTGTTATATTTTGTGGAGAAAAATGTTACATTTCAATATTACTGAAGGATCTTGACGATGTGACCTCCATCTTCCGACTTTCTCCTTCTATATTTTGGATAGGAGTCATTCCCTTCTATAAATTTAAGTTTAAATCAAAGGGAAAATGTTTTCAGTAGTGGGGTTGGGCAAAACAGATTAATTTGACCTGTGATATGTATTTAATGCAATACTTGATTGAATAAATTGATGAGCAGATAACAACATTGATATGTCAGTTGAATTGTCGCAACAAATATGTATTGTAAGGCACTACCCACTGATTGGTGATTTCTTACTCAACATGAACGCCATATTGTCTCATTTTGATCTTGCCGATGTGACCTCCATTTTCTGGCTTTCTCCTTCTATATTTTGGATAGGAGTCATTCACGTGTCAAAATTTAAATTCAATTTAAATCAAAAAGGAAAAAAGAATTCAGTGGGAGGGGTTGATCAAAATGAAATATATTTATTCAAGTACCCTGGGTAATGTAGGTTCAGAATATATATAGTTACGGGTGTCTATCTCCAAAACCCTAGGAGTTTGATAACAAACAGACAAACGGACAGACAGACATATATTACCAGCACTGTTACCAACACTACCATCACTCTCACAAGCACAACCACTACCATAATAATTAGCATGGCCATCACGACAGACATAACCATTAAAACTCCAAAATTATTATGCTGTGACTACTAATATCACTATCATTATTAGTATTGTTGTTATCACTTTTAGAATCATTACCTTATAAACATTGCTACCGCCATTTTATTATTATTAGTAGTAGTAGCAGTTGTAGTAGTGGTACTAGTATGATTACCACAACTATTATCCTTTCGGTATCTGTCCATATTTCTGAGAAAGAGTGTGAGTTCAATACCCGGTTAAGGCAGTGGAGAACTTTCAGGGGGAAATTAACAGGAGATAGCAGATAACTGACATCAATTAAACATGGTACGTGGAACTAGAATAGTCTACCCCAGTGAGCGAAATAAAGGGTTCAGTTCGACATTCCAACCACCTGAAGAAGGCTGGAGCGTATAACGGCCGAAACGTTGTAATAAATATGGCGACAAAGATGAGGACAATAGTCCAAATAATGTAAATAATGTATTATCCTTTTGTTATTTTGTTTATTTTTATTTTTTATCTATTTATCTTTTCTTCTTTCTTAAGTTATTATCATTATTATTATTGTTGTTGCTCTTATTGTTTCCATCATTTTTACAGATAATTTTACCTTTCATCACAACTAATAACATATTATAAGTATATCAATAACAATATCACAGCTAATATTATTACTGACATAATTACAAGCGTTAATAACACAGCTGAAGTTGTTGTTAAAAAAATGCAAGCACTACCGCCATGTCTACAGACAGAACCCAACTTAGCCCACGTAATGGTAGTAGACCTAAATCAATGGGTGTGGTTGTGCTTTTACATATGTGAGAGTTACTACTTTCCCAAGCCAGCATACACAACAATAAATATGTTGAAAAATCAAAAGAAAACGGTTACATCCAACCCTTCAGCCTTTGAAGATATACAGCACTAATGTTCATCTCATGCTATAACAATCTAATCAGAATCCAAAAGAATATTCATTTATTAACAAATGATATTGAATTTTACTCGCTCAGTTTACTTTTCATCAAACTTTGAATTAAGACATTTTGTCTCGTCCATATACTTTGACTCACCTTTCAAACACCTGATGAACATTCATGAAGGTTTTCAAATTTACAAGACTTGATAAATCAATGACATCCTTGCATCTGTGTATATAAACACGTGCAGTATAATAAATTCTACGTTGCCTTGATAAACTCCCTCAGTGAAAAAAGGTCTGCTTCATTATTTTATTTTATTGTTTCAGTATAATCACGTTTAGAGCAAAAACATTTCCCCAAGCGATTTATTAAATTTAATTCTGTTCGTGTAAATATTTTCCAGTTTACTTTTCATCCATTTGCATACATTGAATTCAGCTTCGCTTGAAAATTTGAGCTCTTACTGTTTGTTACCGTTTTTTTGTTTTTGCGAGAAAAAAGAAGCTCTAGGGACCAAAACTGCCTTGTTCTGCCGTGTGATGACGCTGAATTGCTGGCTTCTTTGCACAGTTTGTTGACTGCAAAACAGCACTGCTTTTTGTCAGGCAAAAAAATCCTTTTATGACTTATTCTGCGGATGTTTTATTTCTTGGGTACGATTGGTTTCACAAATTCGTACAACATTCGTTGTTATTCACTATGGCCTCAACTTCACCGTTAAATAAACAAAAGGTGTCATCAACATACCGATAGTACAGTTGAGGACAAAGTGGATTCTTTCGTATCTTTTCTTCCTGGAAGCCAACAAATATGTTGGCAAGTGCCGGACCCAAAGGCGAGCCCATAGCGACTCCGTCGATCTGTCGGTACATAGTATTGTTGAAACTGAATTCGACGGAGGACGTGGCAAATCTCATCAGTTCCCGAAATATTGACTCAGGAAAACTAGGTGGAGTCAATGAACTGCGATAGAGAAAGTCATAGCAAACATCAATGGTTTCCATCAAATGGACACAAGTATACAAGGAGCAAACATCGAAAGAGCACATGAACTTACCAGAAGAAGATAAATTTCGCACGCGGTCAACAAAGGAAAAGGAAACCTTGATACAAAAACCATCCAGGCACTGCAACACAGGATCCAAAAGTGTGGAGAGCCATTGGGCTACCTTATGTTGGGCTGAACCGATCATGGACAAAATCGGTCGCAAAGGTACACCCACCTTATGGATTTTCGGGAGACCATATAATCGGGAACGAATCGAACCGGAAGGACGGATTTGGCAATTTCCTTTGAAAGTAGCCCTGACTTTACCCACTTTAAAAGTGATTTTTGAAATTTCGCTTCACTTGAGGAGGTTCCACCACAGGTGTCAGCAGAACCAAGTCTAGTAAATTTTGAAGTACCTTCTAAGATAGAAGACATTTAAGTTCAACACTCAGAGGCGAAAGTCTGTTTCATCCTAGACGCAATCGTCACGACACTGGTGGCCTAACGATTGTGTCTAGCATGAAACAGCCTGTCGCCTATAAGTGTTGACTTCAATGTCCACTTTTATATTTACAGACGCTCTATCTCTGATATTGAGCACTTTATCCCATAAATATAGAGTATATTAATAATAAATTGGGCCGATTCAAGATTTGACTTAAGTTTAAGCGTCTAATGATTTTTTCTTTCAGATTTAACAACTTAAGACTTACGGCAGTTTCAAAAATGGAAAGATTAACAATCAAACAACATGGTAAAGTTATCGAAGCCTATTACGAAGATGGACGTTCAAACAGAAATGCAATGAGAAATTCCCAGGTCGCATCATCTATCGAAACAGCGAAGTCAATTGTCCACCACGATCATGCGAAATGACGCTTTTAGATTTCTTCTTTTGGGGTTATCTCAAAAGTAAAGTCCATGCTATCAAGCCAACAACAATTCAACAGCTGAAGGATGAGATAAGAAGGCATATTGATGAGATCGAGGAGCAACAATTTAGAGACGACATCAAAAATTTTGACCATCGAGTCATTTAGGCAAAAATTATTTTCCACACAGAATTGCCATGAGTTAACTAACATGATGCAGTAGAGAAATAAATAAATTTTCAACAATAACATTGATTTACTTAATTCTGAATTTGATCCGTCTTAATTAAACACTATATATATATATATATGTGTGTGTGTGTGTATGTATATGTATGTATATATATGAAAATATATGTATATATATATATATATATATATGAATATATGTGCATATATATGAATATATATGTATATATATGTGTATACATATATATGAGTATATATATATATATATATATATGTATATATATATGTATATATATATATATATATATGTATATATATATATATATATATATATATATATATATATATATATATATATATATATATATATATATATATATATGTATATAAATGCACATTTCATTGAAAACGATAGACAAGGTGCTTTTTATTTAGTTTTTATACAATTTCTCATTCGGCTATACATTTAGCCATTTTCAAGGATTATATTTTAACTGTTAAAATAATATAATATATATATATATATATATATATATATATATATATGTGTGTGTATTCGTGTGTGTATATTTATATGTGTGTATATATATGTATATATGCGTATATATATATATATATATTATGTATATATATATGTATATATATATGTGTATATATATATATGTATATTTATATGTGTGTATATTTATATATCTATATGTGTATATATATTTATATCTATATGTGTTTATATATATATATATATATGAGTGCGTATATACATACATACATATATATATATATATATATATATATATATATATATATATATATATATATATATATATATATATATATATATATTTGTGTGATTATGCATATATGTATATATGTGAGTGTATAAATATAACAGAAATATAAAACGAAAAAAACTTAACATATATCAACATACTGCGGACTTTGGTTAGACCAAATCACAACACGCAGTCCGAGAAGGAGAATTTTTTTTCCCTTTTTATGGAAGAGCGCACATTTTTGGAGCTTATCCGGGATTGGACCATAAATTGCCAAGAGGAGTAACAGTGTGTTGGCGGCAGGATGGAAAAAAATGTAGCTAACGGAAGGTACAAAAGTCGATACCCGACCAGTATCGGCTAGATCACCGCGGAGAGGGGATACGATGTTGAAAAACTCGAAACCACTAATGAACCTCGGCTAGAAGCATCACTGATGATGTGTACCAAAGCATCCAATAGATTTATTTTACGGAACGAACACACACATACACATATATATATATATATGTTTTAAGACATTTTTTGTTTATACATTCTTTTTATAGATGCAAACATTTAAGTAAATGTTCTGTTTATAATAAATAGTATTCAACAACATTTACCGGCCTGAATGTCCGAGAAATTTTCACAGAAAATATTCGTCCTCCGACAGGATTCGAACCTGTATCCTATACGGAACTGTCATATAGCTTGACGTGCCTTTACCGATTTGGCCACAGAGGCTCGTTCTTAAGACTAGATATAAAAGGGTTAAAAATATATAAAATATTGTTACTTTAATCGAAATATATTTGTGAAACTAGAGAAATTAGAAAATGTAGTTTATCAACAAACAAGTGAATAATTTAAGCTTTTAATTGATTAATTTGAACAAACTTTGAAAAAGTATTTCTTTGTTGGTCATAAAGATAAGACCAGGTGTGAAAAAACAATTACTAGACAAAAATTTTAGAACTAGTCAGTGTTCTCATAGCTTCAGGCATGAAGACATCTACTTAGCTCATTTCCAGCATTAAATTTCAGGTTTTAAAATGGGTAAGGGTAAATTTTTTACAAAGTTCGAACAGGGCAGGATTGTTCAACTTCAAAGACGTGGTTTTTCGCAGTGAGCCATTAGAAATTAAATTGATAGTAGCAGTAGTGTAATTGCTAACTTTATTAAAAATCCGGATGCGTATTCTTCTAAAAATCAAGTGGTCGCCCCAATAAAATTTCACCATCTCTAGACAGATACATTCGGCCAGAAGTTAAGAGAGATTCAAGCCTAACATCAAATCAAATAAAAGCGAATACAGATGCTGAATGCAGCTCTCGAACAATTCGACGGCATTTAAATAAGAAAGGGTTTAAGAATGGGAAACGGCTGCAAAGGCCTCGCTTTCTTCCTCAATTCCTCGTTTCAATTTGCTTCCTATTATCAAAGTTGGGATATTGATAAATGAAAGAAAGTATTGTTTTCAGACTATAAAAAATCAACCTTGACGGCGCAGACGGTTTTCGGCGTTCCTGTCATGTCCCAAAAGAAATTTTCTCAACATGACACAGTGGAGGATTAAAAAATAATGGAAGCCCTAAGAATGAAAAAGAAAAAGCCAACACTCAATGACATTAACTATGAACACGGCCACAATATTCTGACCGTGTTTTGAAAAATAAAGCATTCCTATAACTCTCCATACACACATAACACAACCCAAATATTCAGTTAAAAGCGAAATAAAATCATCCTTGATAATGGCTAAAAGTATAGGCGAAAGCGTACGAAAATAAAGAAATTTTGGACAATTTTTACACAATTTGTGCCCAGAAAAGAAAACACTTGTACGAACATAAGAAAAATTAAATAAGCTTAATCGCAATACTTTGTCAAGTAATCTTTAACGAAACATCTATCAAAGAGGGATTTCCACCTAAATACATTATATATATATATATATATATATATATATATGTATGTATATATAATAATAATGATAATAATAATAATAATATTCGAAACAAAAGGGAAGATGATGTGACCAAGTGGAAACATTGCAAGTGACGTATTTTGCCAAAAGCGTCTGCTCTCTTTGGCGTCCTCAGTTTAGAATGAAAGAAAGATAAAACTGTATATGTGAAAAATTGCTTGGGTCTCTGAGGATAAGCGGGTACCATAAATCAAAGTAGATTAGATTATCTAACGGAAGGTCTATCGATTATACAACTAAAACCAGCAGATAATAATGATCCGCTTATAAACTTTGACTCCCATCACAACAATAAAATCAAATCCGGAGGGATCATAGGCTTTTATTTAAAAGCCCTTAGTATCTGTAGCCCCCACCAATTCCTGCACGAGAAAGAGAAATACATCGAAAACACCTTAAAACTCCTCAAATATCCGAATTATTTCCAGCACAACCCCCAAACTCGAAGCAAAAAAAAAGGAAATCATTTAATAATAGTGAAGCTGATAACCATAACAAAATCAAACACATAATCCTACCAACTTCATAAAAGCCGCTATCCAAAAAAAAAAATTTGACATAAAACATCACCTCTGAAACGATAAGATATGTAATTAGCATCAAACGTGATATCAACAACAACGGAACAAAGACAGGAAAATAGACTTCACAAAATACCTATTGATGTACATCGGTGAAACTCTCTGTTCTAATACCAGGACCATTCGTAATATCAACGATCATCGCAAAGACAATAATAGAGCAATACGAGCTAGTACAGAACAAAAAAACAAAGGTTTACTTCTAGCCGGCTGATTTAAAAAACTAAAAAAAACAATGGATTTAATATATATATATATAATGTCTATAATTGGTAACAGAAGGCATTGGTTTATACCAACGGCTTCCCATACTTCTACAATTCACTCTCGTGTGGTCATATGTGACGTCATAAGATGCGGTGCGATTTTCTCTTCTAGCATCTTATATGCGCGTGTTTATCGTTGCTTAGAAATCATCTATGTAAACAATGACAGACTATCATCACTGTCTTGTCCGTATATTGTTTAATATGTTGTAATTGACATCTTTGATAATGGCTTAAGTAAGCCGAAAGCTTAGATTGTATTAAAAAATATGGATCAATATTGTGAATTTCTTTCTTCGTTCAACGATAATGTTATTAAACTTATGAGACGTTACGAAAAAATTTTACATAAAATAAATAGACAACACTTGTCTATATTATTTAATGAAACGTGCATGAATATATATATATATATATATATATATATATATATATATTTAAATTTTAAGTTTATTTTCATAAAAAGTGTCGCACAGCGGGAAATCAGACAGAGATCGGGGTTTTGTTAATAATATGATTTCCACCAGAAAATACACCGTCCACAAAAACATCTGTCGGTGAGTAATTCCTATTTCTCTGTTTATTTCTCTCTCCGTTGATGAAAGATACAGGCATGTCTGATAAGTCCGAAGTTAAAACGTTTCTTTCTTTGCTTCATTTTTGTCATATGGTTAATAATTATTATTTAATAAATAATTATCGTACTGACTATATTGGTACCCTTCGTTTGGTCTTGTTTTATTAACTAACCTATATATTTTACATATTATAAGAAGCATACGTGGACCCTTCCTTTATATATATATATATATATATATATATATATATATATATATAAAGATATTTTTGTGTTTATACGTTTCTTTTTATAGATACAAATATTTAAGTAAATGCTCTGTTTATAATAAACAGTATTAACGACATTTATCGGCCTGAATGTCTGAGAAATTTTCATAGAAAATATGCGTCCTCCGACAGGAATCGAAACTCTATCCATATTTTCTATGAAAATTTCTCAGACATTCAAGCTGGTAAATGACGTTAAACAGAGCATTTACTTAAATATTTGTATCTATAAAAATGAGCGTATAAACATAAAAATATCTTAAAATAATTGTCGGACTTTGTCCATTTATATATATATAATATATATATATATATATATATATATATATATATATATATATATATATATATTTCGGAGTCAAGTTTTTATTAAGACATGTTTCGTTGTACACTTTAGACATGTTCAGTCTACTTATTTTCGATAAGATCCTTTTATACTCGCGGATAAGCTTTTTGGTGTCATTGAAGGATGAGAGAAAATCGCAGATTTGATACATATTTCTTTTATCTACAAGTACTTTCGACATTTCCATGTCATCATCAGGGCATTGTTTATTGCAAAATAAATAGTGTAGTATTCGTTATTGTCAGAGACAAATTATTGTGTTATCTGAAAGTTAAATTTCTTACAAATGGAGTGAAGAACGCTGCGTCAGTGCGTGATCGCTGAAACCGTTTAAGTATGGTTTGGAAAGATATTTTTAACCTTATGAGCAGTAAAAAGAGAAGAATATAAAAATATTCACGAAATAAATTATGACCGAAATGGATCTTTAAGTTTTTTTCTTGATTTATTTTATAATGCTCTGTAATTTAAATTTATATTGAGCTCTCTATGGATTAATATGCTCCATGGAATTATCCCTACCAGTCACAAATTGATATTATATATATATATATATATATATATATATATATATATATATATATATATATATATATATACTGAAGAAAATATAAAAAACAAACAAAAATCCTAATATGCGATTATGCTGTTTTAATGTTTAATGTCAACGTCGGACGTTTCGGTCTAATAGACCATCTTGAGGACATATTCATAAAACATAATTAACAACATAGACCATATACAATTCAACATGAAAAAGACGATGGACATAAAAGCAATACCAGTTATCTGTTTGGATTGTATTGCCAACATGCACATATCTTTTTTTATCGGAGATGCAAACTCCCAAGGGGAATTTAAATTGATATATACTGTGGGTTTTCTGCAATACGTCAACTGGTTGTGATAAGTTATTACGGATGATACATATATATATATATATATATATGCAATTGTGTATTTGGGCAGCAATCCCTTCTTTATACAAGTTTCTTTTAAAATTTCGTTAAAAGTTACTATGGTTAAGTTCTTATTTAATTATTCTTGTGTTCTTTTGTCCAAATTGTCCAAATGTTCTGCATATCTCAGACATACAGGCAATTCGGACAATTTCTACATAATTTATGTCCAGAAAAGAAGAAAAAAAACTATAAGAACACGAGAAAGATTAAATAAAATATTAACCATAGTACCTTGTCAGTCATTTTTAATGAAACTTATATGTATATATCGTCTATAATTTAATACACTTCTATCGTATGATGGAAATATTTTTCCTGCTTTGTTAGTGTTACGTTTCACAGTTTTGTGTTAATTATTTCAGTTCAATTTACTTATTTTCTTTTTAATTTCAGCTGATTAATGATTGGTATATGAGGTATGATGGATTAGCTGGTACCGGACAACGTGACTTGTACGTTGTTAGTCTAATTCCATTTATTGCCCCGGTAATAATAATAATAATAATAATAATAATAATAATAATAATAATAATAATAATAATAAACAATCCCTGTTGTAGTTGGAGCCCTAGGACTGGTTGGAAAAGATTGCAGTAGACTATTTGAAGGGATTCCTGGAAGTCCATGCCTCAAGGAGATACAAAAAATTGTTCTGACAAGTACAGCCCACACCTTACGAAGGGCTTTATCTATGTAATTTTTTTTTTTTTTTTTTTGTTAGTGGAAAGTGTCATGACACCATTTCTAACCTTAGGTCCCTGGGCGGGACCCGGAAAGAAATGTGTAAACGCCAGAAATCAAAGAAAATAAAAATGATAATAATAACTGGTATGAACACCACCCAGACCCGGTTACAGAGACAGAACCTGTTACAATTCTATGGGACTAAACAATACACACTGACAAAACAATCAAAGCCAACCGCCCAGACATTGTTATTGAAGACCACAAACAAAAAAAGTACCTCCTTATTGATATGGCAGTCCCTGCAGACTGCAATGTATCTTTGAAGATATTCAAAAAGCTGTCAAAATACAAGGAGCTTGAAATAGAAATCTCAAAAATGTGGCACATGGGAACATCAACAATCCCTGTTGTAGTTGGAGCACTAGGATTGGTTGGAAAAGATTCCAGTAGACTAACTGAAGGGATTCCTGGAAGCCCATGCCTCAAAGAGATACAAAAAATTGTTCTGACAAGTACAGCCCAAACTTTACAAAGGGCTTTATCTATGTAAATTTTTTTTTGTTTTGTCAGTGGAAAGTGTCATGATGCCATTTCTAAACTTAGGTCTCTGGGTGGGACCCGGAAAGAAATGTGTAAAAGCTAGAAATCAAAGGAAATAATAATAATAATAATAATAATAATAATAATAATAATAATAATAATAATAATTTTGTTTCCTAGGTAGAAATGATCGTCTAAATATAAGCCTATTATGGATCGTCGGGCATAAACGGTAGATTTCTACATCACCTAGATGATGCAGAGATATTTTTGTACTTTTTAAAAAAAATTTATTCTGTCAAATATGTCAGTTATTAATAATAATAATAATAATAATAATAATAATAATAATACGAAGAAGAAGAAGAAGAAGAAGAAGAAGAAGAAGAAGAAGAAGAAGAAGAATTTCGTCCAATGCAAACGAAGGAAAAATGTCCTTCCCTGCCTTTGCTTAATTCCTTATTCATTTATTCTTTACCTTTTGTATTTATCGATTATTCAAAGACATTTTCCTCGTCCGCAGGGGCAAAAATTTCCATTGAAATTAAAATTAGCTGCTTTTAATTAAATAGTCAGTTGGTTCTGTTTGGACAGCTAAATTCTTTGTTTTGTGAAAAGCATTTTTCGATGCGTTATCGGAAAGTTTCATAACTTTGCCTTAAAACAGTACAGACCGAATATCATGAATAAAAGATGCGATCAATAAGGAAATCTTTATAAAACTCTTACCTTAAACCAATTATTCCTAACTATCACCCTTCGCTTGGGTAATCTGCTATAGTTTTCTCAAGTACATGTACCATCACATTGCAAAGTACACTGCATTAAAGGTTTTCGAGAGAACAACAACGATTTCTTCTGAATTCTTAAAAGTTAACAGTTTTTGTTTATACTTTTCATTTTTTATTTTAAACTTATTTTTATTGTATGCGATTTAAATATCTCATTGCATGTGTAATGTTCCGAGGCCTTCATCAGTGGCGAGTTCAACTGAGAAACTCTAAAGACAGTTAATTTCGACCGACTTTTAATGATTCAATCTGCACATGGAATTGAACTATTAACGGTATATCCGGGACGGTAATGACACGTTATCTCTAAAGTCAGTGCTCGGGTTGGAGAGTCTCATTCCCCGGTGGAATATGACCAAGCGCATTCGGCTATGCTTTTAGCCATTATGAAGCATGATTTTACTTTAACTTTTGACCGAATGTATGCATTGTTTTATGTATATATCTAGACTTCCCTGACGATCCGCTTAGGTGAAACCTTGGTAGGTTTCTGGCTCTCTAGGTTTAACTAGGTCTGCTCTACTCATTGTATTGAGCACTTTATTTAGTTATTTTGTATATCCAATTATTTTTGGTTAACGTACATGTTCTTGGTTCTTTCTTTTTATACCTTTTTTCCCTTTGGTATTGGCTTGTTTATTTGCAAATCAATATACCGAAGGTTTTCCGAGCGAGTATAGTTTCTTATTTCTATTAAGAATATCTAGAGTTATAGGAATGTTTTGTTTTCAAACACCGTCAGCACATTGTGGTCGTGTTCAGAGTTGATATTATTGAATGTTGTTTTTTTTATATTTTTATTAATAATACTTTCATTATTTCTAGCCATTTTTACGTAAAATTCATCCTTGATAATGGCTGAAAGTATAGCCGAAAGCGCTCGGTAATACAAAACATGAAGACAATTTCTATATTATTTACGTCCAGAAAAGAAAACAATTAAAACCACACATAAAAAATTAAGTATAAAACCTAACCACAGTACCTTGTCAGTGATTTTAATGAAACTTGTACAAAAGAGAGATTGCTGCCCACATACATATATCGTCCTGGGTAAGACGTTAAACCACATCCGCGTCCTGGGTAAGACGATAAACTAGGTCCAACAGCAAGGCCTCTGATAAGGGGCTTTTAAGAAGCGTGGAACCACCTATTAATTGCTGGTGTTCCCAGGTCCACCCTGACCCGGGGTGGTAGCACCAGTTAGGGTCCCAGCTATGGGCAAATAGAAAACTATTACCAGCAATACTTTTTTTGAAAAAAATTATTACCAGTAATAAAATTTTGAAGGAAATATATTACCAGAAACAGATTTTTGACAAAACAAAATATTACCAGCAATAAATTTTTATCAGTATTAAATAACCCACTGAGGTTGATATGCCGTAAAACAAAATAAACCAAACCAATCTAAACCAAAGAATGCATACTCTATTCATAAAAAATGTTGTCGGCATTAAATAACCCACTGAGGTTGGTATGTTGTTAAACAAAATAAACCAAACCAATCTAAACCAAAGAATACATACTCTATTCATACGAATCTATCCTAAAAATGTTGTCGGCATTAAATAACCCATTGAGATTGATATGCTGTAAAACAAAATAAACAAAACTAAACCAAATGTTTTTAGCTTCAACATTAATTCCTGAATGAATGTATTTAAACAGACCTTAAATATAGTAAAAATAAGAAACCTGAACATCTACACATTTCTACCACCAGATTACAAGATTATTTCTGTCTTAAGAAGCTGGAAGCTAAATCATCCTGTAAAACTTTGAAATGAAAAGAAAACTTCATTTTGATACCAGTTTCATTATTCTATCTGTTCTAAAAACTCTTTTATACAACTGGGAACCTTACATATCAATCAAACCTCATAATTTTGAAGAGAAACAAACTGTCATCATTTTGATACCAGTTTCATTATATTCTATCTATTCTCAAACATGTTTTATCGGATTGGAGGCTTTGCTTATAAATCAATTCTCGTAATTTTGAAGAGGGAAATTTTACTTCATTTTGAGAGTAAATTCTTTACTCTATCTGGTCTGATTTTTTTTTTTTTTGTCCTTGTTTATTTTTTGGCAACCTTACTTATCAACAAACACTCATAAATTTGAAGGAAAAAACATTACTTCATTCTGAGGCCAGTTTCATTATTCTATATCTGGTCTGAAACTTGTTTTATGGGATTTAAGGACAAAGCAATCATCGTACTTTGATAGAGAAATAAATTGCTTCATTTTTGCGATATTTAATTATACTCATTGATTTAAAACTTGTTTTTCAAAATAAGAGACCTTATTTAATCAATCCACGATGTAAGGAAAACTATGTTAACACTAATCATTCATTTTTCCTTCTATCGATTTCGTTCCACCATATCCCATCCGTTTTCTGTTTCCTGTCCAAGATCCTTTTATATCAGATAATATATTGAAGGTGGATTTGGATGGTCTAATTGTTCTAAAGAATTTCACGTTTGTTTACCTCTTTCTAGTTCTAAAGATATAATGCAACTTTTAAATTGAGATTAAATTAAATTCACTTTGTAATTACAATCAAACCAATCTAGCTAATCCTCAACGATAACTTCCAAGAAAAAAAATAATGCACAAAACAGTCTTCAGCTGAATGTTTTCTGTTTACTTGAAAAATGAGGACTTCTTTTTCTTTTTCGGCAAATTTGGTGGAAAACGAAAATAAAATAAAAATAGATTTGCAATGTCAAAAATTATAAATAGTATTTTGAATTACACCACATTAAAAATTCTCAAATTGGCTATCATAGAAATAGAAATAGAGATGATGGAGATAATTCAGTTGTTTAATATCTGATTAAAAAATAGAAAATAAATTCAAAATGGTCGTCAGCAGATATGAAACTAGAAAAGAAGCAACAACACCGTCCGCCATAACGAAAAATAAATGTCTCGCTAATAAAAGTATCTGATTTTCTTCTTAAACAGAAAAGGAATAGCGTTGAATACGAATTTTAGATATTAACAGTAGAATTACAGCGAACAATCTAAGCATTGGAAATGACATGCTACCGATCCAACCTAGGTGTCTTCAACAAAGACTACATCCCAAATAACACGATATGGGATAACATCAAACAGGAAACAGGCCCAGTGGAAGGCATTTTAATTACCGTCTAGAAGAGAAATTTGAAGAAGCATGGAGATGTCAAAAGAAACAACAGTTTGTTCACTACCATATTACCTTTGTTAAAAAAATGAGGGAGACAGAGTGTAAATGAGCTGAGAGGGTCACTGAATGAACCGGAAGGTCCTTCACAAAGACTCACACATTGGCACGGAATAGAGACGCCTGGAGAGAGCTGATCCGATGTTCAGCTGGGTAGCGACCACACTTTATCATAGGACTTAAAATGGTGATGAATAAACTGTATTACTTCATCGTACAAGATCATTAGTATGTAGCACAGTAGCAGATTGCGTTACAGCATGTGTAGGAGAGAGAAACGAACAATACAAAATGATAATTGTAGTTAATATAATTCCAGACCCTGGCGTAGTGGTTAAAATATAGTTTGGAAACGTTCTGATCCGCGTAGGGTAGGTTTGAACCCCGTTGGCATAGCAACAAGATTGTGGTTGATAACCATTTTTCTTCAGGAATTCAACCAATAAACTTCTAATGGTAATGATAATATTATTCGTGTCTTTACAAAGAAAAATCGGTTTTCATTTATCAAGTAGCCAGTACTGCTGCCGGTTGAAATTTATTAAATCTTTCTCTTAAAGTAATTTTCAGGAAATAAGTTTCTCAAGACCAGTAGCTGTTAATGCTATTTCTAGTATTGATTGGGGTTTTCTTTCTAACCCTTGATTTGAAATTTTAAACATTACGGCATTATTTTCTCTTTTAGTTACATGTGATAACTATTTTAGTTTTTGCCGCTGTTGTTAGTCCTCAAGTAATGTGGTTTCTGTACAGATCTTTGATTCTGTAGCGCAAGAATAGCAAGTCCGAAGAAAGAGGGGTTTTGCCAAGACCTACAGGCTTCACTTGCTTAAACCTATTTTTAACCATTGATCTTAGAAAGCTGTTACATACAGATCACAGTCTAGATATTTCTGGAGAGGTTTGGCTCCACGCATGACATCCAGATGAAAGACTCGATCTGACGAGTTTATTAAGATTATGATTCCTATTTTCGGGTTAATGCTTTGGTTTTGTAGCTATTTGAGGTGTTGGGTGAAACTACCTCCAGTGCTGTCTATTCTATGTTCAATAATGTAGAGGGTTATTGAATGAGGTGTGTGTGTGTGTGTGTGTGTGTGTGTGTGTGTGTGTGTTATGAACATAAGCGGAAGTTTCAAGTGAAAATTATAAAGGATATATAACGATCGGCTTTTGGGCACCTAGAGATGGTGTAATGTTTAGCAAGCTTGTCTCGCTAGAACAATTACGTCTGAGTAGTGAGTTCGATCCTCACTATAACGATTGGCCCTACAGTTGATGAGGTTAAAGTTGTAGTTTTCAAGATTTTTAACGGTTCTTAGGAAGAAACATTCTAGACAAATCGTCCTTTTTATCAATGGAATACGTCGATAATGAGTGTTATACTGTACTGTGCTTGTATCAAAGTCACGGCTGCAAACATCTCATTGCGGACATTGAAGAATGGAACTTGTCTGAACATTTGTCATGGACACAAGGATAGAGTAACCTTTGTCTAAATATATATAAGACGATGAAACGCGCGAAAACTGATAGTTCGGTTGCAACATTAGAGTGTACAAGAGCACAAACGTCGTCCGAGCGTCCCCCTCCCAGATTCCTTTGCATACAGTTGTTTCATCAAATTTTCAAACCACTACGTGGAGAGAACGGGTAGCTTATTTACATTATTCGGACTAGTGTCTTCATCTTTGTTCTCATATTTATCACAACGTTTCGGCCGTTGTACACCCCGGTCTTCTTCAGGTGGTTGTACAACGGCCAAAACGTTGTGATAAATATGGCAACAAAGATGAGGACAATAGTCCGAATAATGTAAATAGTGTATATAATAACTCATCTCAGAAATATAGATAGATACATAACGGGTAGCTCGTTTTAATCATTTCACCCCAAGCAAGACAATAAAGCCACTAAGATGCAAGGGGTTACTGAGTGTTAGAGAATATAATCAAAGTATACTATTAAGGAGAGGGGATAGCAAAAGAAGAAGAATTAGAAGATGACGATTGACATTACATTTAAATTTTTCAAATTCAACGTTGACTGGGAAGCAAGAAGCCGGAAGAGAGTTCCACAAACGAGAAGTGCGATAGCAGGGTCTGTTAGCATAGAACTTACGGTTACATCTAGTCATTTTAACTGTAAAATGATGAGAACTTGCTGCCAATCTAGTTTTCTCCTTTATGTTCTCTGTCTCCCCCAGGATGTAGGCGATCGTGGCTCTCCACAACTTCTTGTCGCTCTTAATAAACTTTGTCATTTTGTTATTCTGTTCCGCCATCCTATTTACTGAAGCTCACTAAGTATATCATGCGTTGTATTCTTCTTTCTCTCTCTCTTGCCCTCTGTCTGTCCCGTGAGTATCAGATTTTCCAAGCCCTCTTTCCTCATTATACGCCGCAGAAACCTCAACTGTCTCTTCCTGATGTTAAGTATTAGTTTCCTTTTTGTTTCCATTTTCTCTACTGCGCTTAAATTCATAAAGTTTAGGTACCATAGGAGAATGTTCATCAAAACAATTACTATGAAAGCATTTATAGAAAAGGCACAGAGAAGCTACAGTGGTGGAAAAGTGACTGAAGCTGTGATACCATGTCAGGACCAATAATATTACAGATTCTTCTTGGGATTTTATCAAGAATCTCTAAATATATATCTGGTGCACCAGACTAGATGCAGCAACAATCAAGAAAGGATGTTGTTATTCATCCCACTAGACCCCCATCCTAAACCAAGAAACGGAGTCTGCTACATACCCGCCCACTACAGAAAATAAAGCGAGTAAAAAGAAATTAACTGTTGTTGTTGATGCAGCCTTCGCGTCTTTAGATAGACCACGATAATCCAGACACGACATGCAACATAACTCTTAATCAATAGTAATTTTATGCGTGTGTTCCATTAATCTTCTTCTTCTTCTTCTTCTTCTTCTTCTTCTTCTTCTTCTTCTTCTTCTTCTTCTATGCGTCACGTCTCTTCAGAACGTGGGCGATCATAGCTCTCCGCAACTACCAGGCCTTTGCAGCTCTTAGATTTGTCTTTTAATATCTGTCATCCATTTACACAGGCTTGTTAGGTAGGCTATTCACTCTTTTCCTCAGATCCTTTTGAGTTCAATATTTCATGCGTGTGTCAATTTCTCCAAGAACCCTTTCCTAATTATGTACTCAAGAAAGTTCAACTGTTTTTTGTTCTGATTCTAAGTATAAGCGTCCTTTTTGGTTCCATTTTTCTTAAAACTTGCACGTTATTCACATGTTCGGTCCATGGTATTATCAAAATACTTCTGTAGAACCACATCTCTCTTGCTTCTAGTCTCTTCTTCCTCCATTCGTTGCCATATTTTTTAAAACCATTTCACAGCAAGCAGGCGATAACATCACTAGGACGTAAGAGCTTTCTGGGAGTGGAATTGAATGTAAAGAATATAATAAATGAAGAGAATGGTAATTGTAATGGTAATAATATCCGTTTCTCTACAAGGAAACATTTGACCGAGCAGCCGGTACTAATTCGTTGAAATCTCACTTGAAATTCGCTTGAAAAGGTTGTTTTTTTCTTCATTCCAGTACCTATTATCGCTCTGTACAATATTGATGGGGGCTTCCTTCCTGGCCTTTTATTTAAAATTCTTTGAAATAATGTTAACTGCGTGATTATGTCATTATTTTCTATTTGGATTACATGTGCTATCTATTTTAATTGTTGCTGCTGTTGGTAGTCCTCAAATGATATCTATGGATATCGTCTCTTTCTTATTTTATTTCCTACTGTCCCGTTATAGCTCGCCAGTGTCCACTGAGTGCAAGTACAATGGCCTAGTTGGTAAAAGAGTTGGTTTGTAAATTTGGTGACATAGTAGATGTGAGTTCAATCCCTGGGTCATGGAAAACAGGCGGCGCAATAACTGGACAGTGTTAAATGAAAATAAGAACTAGATGTTATCTCTGGCACGAAAACAGTCTACCCTCGGAGATTAAATAAAGAGTTCAGTTCAGAATTCCCTGTATGTTACCCAGATCGATATACACTTGAGGAAGGCCGGAGAACACAACGGCCGAAATGTTGTGATAACAACAACACAGATAAGGACAATAGTCCGAATATAATTAGTGTAAATAATAACTCCTCATCCTTGACAAAAGATTTTCGAATCATAAAGAGTCTTAATATGCTTGTCCTTACAATACAAACGAATCGTTCTAATTTTAGTATAAAATCTTTGACATCTTACCAAAAGGGTACTTCAACTAATCAATTGTATTTACTAAACTTAGCTTTGTATATACCACGATGCTAGGATTGTGCCTCAAACAATGACGATGGTACTCACTGTTAGTAAGAAGCGATAAGATTAGTTTACTAAATATGGCGTCCAATCGAATCTGCTAACACACGTTATATTATCATTCGTTTTTATATTTTAAGTCTTGCCGGATTTTTGCAAACACATTCTTTTTTGCGGCTGACTTCGTTTGAATGAATTGCGTACTAAAATAACCATTAAGTTCAGAAGTGTGATTGCAATCGGTAAATAGTACCTCGAATATCTGCAATGACAATTCTAAGAAGCAGAAGGTATTCAAGAGAAAATAATAATTAATTTTTTATAGAAAACGATTATTTTTGTTCCCTCTCAATCTGTCCAAATTTCTCGAATTTTCTTGGCATATTTTCTCTCTTTTTTTAATCACTTGTTTATTCAGTCACTTCCACGCTCTTTCTATGCATATATATTTTAAATAAACACTTTTTCTCTTAACATATCTCCTTTTCTCATTATTTTATATAAAGAAACTAATCGACAATTCACACAGTAGTCGACATCATAGAAGCGATGTGCTTCGTCAGTGCTACATACGGTTCTTGAATTCAGTGTTCTACTGGACTGGTTACCACCCAGGGCTGAAAAACCTAGCCTTCACTACTATTTACCCATGTTTATAGATTTTGAAATTAGAATTGTCCTTCTCCTAGACTGGTTAACACTCAAGGCTATAGGAGCCAATCTATCCTACTCTTTGTTCATGGGGTGAGAAGAGATAGGTATTCGCACTTAAGTCAATGTAATGAACTCGAATGGATTTCGAACTCGGCTCTCCGATTCCTCAATCCGTGCTGCTATCCATTACGCCACCGTAATATACTTAATTTATTCCCATTATAACTATTACATATTATTTTTTCAAAGTGGAAACTCCATTGAAATATGTTGCGAACATTCCAAGATTTCATCTGAAATAAAAACAATGCAAATTTTAAGCCAAATAGTCACAATATATAGAAAAACAAAGACACCGGTTTAAACTAACACCAGGTTGATCTGGGTTAATAAATAATACCTCTCTGTTCTTTCTTTCTTTCTTTCTTTCTTTCTTCGCTCCATGACCACCTGGCATCGGTTTAAATTGATACTTTCTTTTTTAATTCATACTTTCTTTTTTTTAAAATTGATACTTGCTTTTTTAATTGATACTTTCTTTTTTTTAATTGATACTTTCTTTTTTTAATTCATACTTTCTTTTTTTTTTTTTTCTTTGAAACTTTCTTTTTTAATTCATACTTTCTTTTTTTAAAATTGATACTTTTCTTTTTAATTCATACTTTCTTTTTTTTTTAAATTGATACTTTCTTTTTTAATTTACTTTCTTTTTTTAATTCTTTTTTTTTAATTCATACTTTTTTTTTTAAAATTGATACTTTTTTTTTTTAACTTTCTTTTTTTTGATTTTTTTTTTTAATTGATACTTTCTTTTTTTTAAATTGATACTTTTTTAATTCATACTTTTTTTTTTAATTGATACTTTCTTTTTAATTGATACTTTTTTTTCTTTTTTTTTAAATTGATACTTTCTTTTTTTAATTGATACTTTCTTTTTTTTAATTGATACTTTCTTTTTTAATTGATACTTTCTTTTTTTAAAATACTTTCTTTTTTTAATTGATACTTTCTTTTTTTTTAAATTGATACTTTCTTTTTTAATTGATACTTTCTTTTTTTTAAATTGATACTTTCTTTTTTAATTGATACTTTCTTTTTTTAAATTGATACTTTCTTTTTTAATTGATACTTTCTTTTTTTTAAATTGATACATTCTTTTTTAATTGATTTTTTTTTTCTTTTTTTCTTTTTAATTCATACTTTTTTTTTTCTTTTTTTTTTAATTGATACTTTTTTTTTTTTCATACTTTTTTTTTTAAATTGATACTTTTTTTTTAATTCATACTTTCTTTTTTTTTGATACTTTTTTAATTGATACTTTCTTTTTTTAATTGATACTTTTTTTTTTTTTTTTTTTAAATTGATACTTTCTTTTTTTTTAAATTGATACTTTCTTTTTTAATTTCTTTCTTTTTTTTTTTTAAATTGATACTTTCTTTTTTAATTCATACTTTCTTTTTTTAAATTGATACTTTCTTTTTTAATTGATACTTTCTTTTTTTTTAAATTGATACTTTCTTTTTTAATTCATACTTTCTTTTTTTTTAAATTGATACTTTCTTTTTTAATTGATACTTTCTTTTTTTTTTTTTCTTTCTTTTATTCATACTTTTCTTTTTTTAAATTGATACTTTCTTTTTTAATTCATACTTTCTTTTTTTAAAAATTGATACTTTCTTTTTTAATTCATACTTTCTTTTTTTAAAAATTGATACTTTCTTTTTTAATTCATACTTTCTTTTTTTAAATTGATACTTTCTTTTTTAATTCATACTTTCTTTTTTTTTAAATTGATACTTTCTTTTTTTCATTCTTTTCTTTTTTAAATTGATATTTATTTTTTTAATTCATTTTCTTTTTTTTAAATTGATACTTTCTTTTTTAATTCATACTTTCTTTTTTTTTAAATTGATACTTTCTTTTTTAATTCATACTTTCTTTTTTTTAAATTGATACTTTCTTTTTTAATTCATACTTTCTTTTTTTAAATTGATACTTTCTTTTTTAATTCATACTTTTTTTTTTTTTTTAAATTGATACTTTCTTTTTTAATTCATACTTTTTTTTTTAAATTGATACTTTCTTTTTTAATTCATACTTTCTTTTTTTTAAATTGATACTTTCTTTTTTAATTCATACTTTCTTTTTTTTTAAATTGATACTTTCTTTTTTTTTAAATTGATACTTTCTTTTTTAATTGATACTTTCTTTTTTTTTAAATTGATACTTTCTTTTTTCATTCATACTTTCTTTTTTTTAAATTGATACTTTCTTTTTTAATTCATACTTTTTTTTAAATTGATTTTTTAATTGATACTTTCTTTTTTAATTGATACTTTCTTTTTTAATTGATACTTTCTTTTTTTAAAATTGATACTTTCTTTTTTAATTCATACTTTCTTTTTTTTAATTGATACTTTCTTTTTTAATTCATACTTTCTTTTTTTAAATTGATACTTTCTTTTTTAATTTACTTTCTTTTTTTTGATACTTTTCATTCTTTCTTTTTTAAATTGATACTTTCTTTTTTAATTCATACTTTCTTTTTTTAAAATTGATACTTTCTTTTTTAATTCATACTTTCTTTTTTTTAAATTGATACTTTCTTTTTTAATTCATACTTTCTTTTTTTTTAAATTGATACTTTCTTTTTTTTTAAATTGATACTTTCTTTTTTAATTGATACTTTCTTTTTTTTTAAATTGATACTTTCTTTTTTAATTCATACTTTCTTTTTTTAAAATTTACTTTCTTAAAAAATTCATACTTTTTTTTTTAAATTCATACTTTTTTTTTAATTCATACTTTCTTTTTTTTAAATTGATACTTTCTTTTTTTAATTCATACTTTCTTTTTTTTTAAACTTTCTTTTTAATTCATACTTTCTTTTTTTTTTTTTTTTTTAATAAATTTTTTTTTTAATTGATACTTTCTTTTTTAATTCATACTTTCTTTTTTTAAAATTGATACTTTCTTTTTTTACTTTCTTTTTTACTTTTTTTTTTTTTGATATTCTTTTTTTTAATTTTTAATTCATTCATTTTTTTTTTAAATTGATACTTTCTTTTTTTAATTCATACTTTCTTTTTTTTAAATTGATACTTTCTTTTTCATTCATACTTTCTTTTTTTTAAATTGATACTTTCTTTTTAATTCATACTTTTTTTTTTAAATTGATACTTTCTTTTTAATTCATACTTTCTTTTTTTTTTAAATTGATACTTTCTTTTTTCATTTTTTTTCTTACTTTTTTTTTTAAATTGATACTTTTTTTTTTTAATTCATACTTTCTTTTTTTTTAAATTGATATTTTTCTTTTTAATTCATACTTTCTTTTTTTTTAAATTGATACTTTCTTTTTTCATTCATAATTTTTTTTTTTTAAATTGATACTTTCTTTTTTTCATACTTTCTTTTTTAAATTGATACTTTCTTTTTTAAATTGATACTTTTTTTTTTTTTTTTTTAATTCATATTCATACTTTTTTTTTAAATTGATACTTTCTTTTTAATTCATACTTTCTTTTTTTTAAATTGATACTTTCTTTTTTTTTAATTGATACTTTCTTTTTTTCATAAAATTGATACTTTCTTTTTTAATTGATACTTTCTTTTTTTAAATTGATACTTTCTTTTTAATTCATACTTTCTTTTTTTAAATTGATACTTTTCTTTTTAATTCATACTTTTTTTTTTTTAAATTGATACTTTCTTTTTTTTTTTCATAAATTTACTTTTTTTTTTAATTCATAATTTCATTTTTTTAATTGATACTTTCTTTTTTTTACAATTGATAATTGATTTTCTTTTTAATTCATACTTTCTTTTTTTTTAAATTGATACTTTCTTTTTTTAATTCATTTTTTCTTTTTTTAAATTGATGCTTTTTTCTTTTTTTAATTCATACTTTCTTTTTTTTTTTTTTTAAATTGATACTTTTTTTTTTAATTCATACTTTCTTTTTTTTTTAAAATTGATACTTTCTTTTTTTTTTCTTTCTTTTTTTTTAATTCATACTTTCTTTTTCATTCATACTTTCTTTTTTTAAATTGATACTTTCTTTTTTTCATTCATACTTTCTTTTTTTAAATTGATACTTTCTTTTTTTTTTTCATTCTTTCTTTTTTTTAAATTGATACTTTCTTTTTTTTTAACTTTCTTTTTTAATTTCTTTTTTTTTAATTGATACTTTTTTTTTTTTAAATTGATACTTTCTTTTTTAAATTGATACTTTTTTTTTTTAAATTGATACTTTCTTTTTTCATTGATACTTTCTTTTTTTTAAATTGATACTTTCTTTTTAATTCATACTTTCTTTTTTTTTAAATTGATCTTTTTTTTAATTCATACTTTCTTTTTTAAATTGATACTTTCTTTTTTAATTGATACTTTCTTTTTTTTAAATTGATACTTTCTTTTTTTAATTCATACTTTTTTCTTTTTTAAATTGATACTTTTTTTTTTCTTTCTTTTCTTTTTTTAAATTGATACTTTTTTTTTTTAAATTCATACTTTCTTTTTTAAATGATCTTTCTTTTTCATTCTTTTCTTTTTTTTTAAATTGATACTTTCTTTTTTAATTCATACTTTCTTTTTTTAAATTGATACTTTCTTTTTATTCAATTTTTAACTTTACTTTTTTTTTAATTCATACTTTTTTTTTTAAATTGATACTTTCTTTTAAATTCATACTCTTTTTTTAAATTGATACTTTTTTTTTTAATTCATACTTTCTTTTTTTTAAATTGATACTTTTTTTTTCATACTTTTTTTTAATTCATACTTTCTTTTTTTTAAATTGATACTTTTTTTTTAATTCATACTTTTTTTTTTAATTGATACTTTTTTTTCATTCATACTTTCTTTTTTTAAATTGATACTTTCTTTTTTTTTAAATACTTTTTTTAAACTTTCTTTTTTTAAATTCATACATTTTTTTTTTTAAATTGATACTTTCTTTTTTCATTCATACTTTCTTTTTTTTTAAATTGATACTTTCTTTTTTAATTCATACTTTCTTTTTTTTTTAAATTGATACTTTTTTTTTTTAATTCATACTTTCTTTTTTTAAATTGATACTTTTCTTTTTTTAATTCATACTTTCTTTTTTTTAAATTGATACTTTCTTTTTTCATTCATACTTTCTTTTTTTTAAATTGATACTTTCTTTTTTAATTCATACTTTCTTTTTTTTAAATTGATACTTTCTTTTTTAATTCATACTTTCTTTTTTTTTAAATTGATACTTTCTTTTTTTTTTCTTTCTTTTTTTTACTTTCTTTTTTTTAAATTGATACTTTCTTTTTTTTAAATTGATACTTTTTTTTTTTTTAAATTGATACTTTCTTTTTAATTCATACTTTCTTTTTTTTAAATTGATACTTTTCTTTTTTTTTTTTAATTCATACTTTTTTTTTTTTTAAATTGATACTTTCTTTTTTTTAATTCATACTTTTCTTTTTTTAATTTTTTTTTTTAATACTTTCTTTTTTTTTTTAAATTGATACTTTCTTTTTAATTCATACTTTCTTTTTTTAATTGATACTTTCTTTTTTTTTTGATTCATTCATTTTTTTTTTAAATTGATACTTTCTTTTTCATTCATACTTTCTTTTTTTAAATTGATACTTTTTTTTTAATTCATACTTTTTTTTTTAAATTGATACTTTCTTTTTTTAAATTCATAGTGATATTCTTTTTTTTAAATTGATACTTTCTTTTTAATTCATACTTTCTTTTTAAATTTTTTTTTAAATTGATACTTTCTTTTTTAAATTGATACTTTCTTTTTTAAATTTTTACTTTCTTTTTTTAATTCATACTTTTTTTTTTTTAAATTGATACTTTTCTTTTTTTAATTCATACTTTCTTTTTTTTAAATTGATACTTTCTTTTTTAAATTCATACTTTCTTTTTTTTAAATTGATACTTTTTTTTTTTAATTCATACTTTCTTTTTTTAAATTGATACTTTCTTTTTAAATACATTCTTTTTTTTAAATTGATACTTTCTTTTTTTAATTGATACTTTTTTTTTTTTAAATTGATACTTTCTTTTTTAATTCATACTTTCTTTTTTTAAATTGATACTTTTTTTTTTAATTCATACTTTCTTTTTTTTTAAATTGATACTTTCTTTTTTTAATTCATACTTTTTTTTTTTAAATTGATACTTTCTTTTTTTAATTCACTTACTTTTTTTTTTTTTTTTTAAATTCATACTTTTTTTTTTTAATTGATACTTTCTTTTTCATTCATACTTTCTTTTTTTTAAATTGATACTTTCTTTTTTCATTCATACTTTCTTTTTTTTTAAATTGATACTTTCTTTTTTAATTCATACTTTCTTTTTTTTTAAATTGATACTTTCTTTTTTTAATTCTTTCTTTTTTTAAATTGATACTTTCTTTTTCTTTCATACTTTTTTTTTTAAATTGATACTTTCTTTTTTCATTCATACTTTCTTTTTTTAAATTGATACTTTTCTTTTTTCATTCATAATTTCTTTTTTTTAATTGATACTTTTTTTTAAATTGATACTTTCTTTTTTAAATTTTCTTTTTTTAATTCATTCTTTTTTTAAATTGATACTTTCTTTTTTAATTCATACTTTCTTTTTTTAAATTGATACTTTCTTTTTTAATTCATACTTTCTTTTTTTAAATTGATACTTTCTTTTTTAATTCATACTTTTTTTAAATTTTTTTTTAAATTGATACTTTCTTTTTTTTAATTCATACTTTTTTTTTTTTTTTTTTGATACTTTCTTTTTTTTTAATTCATTTTTCTTTTTTTAAATTGATACTTTCTTTTTTAATTCATACTTTCTTTTTTTTTAAATTGATACTTTCTTTTTTAATTCATACTTTTTTTTTTAAATTGATACTTTCTTTTTTAATTCATACTTTCTTTTTTTTTTAAATTTATACTTTCTTTTTTAATTCATAATTTCTTTCTTTTTTTTAAATTGATACTTTCTTTTTTAATTGATACTTTCTTTTTTTTAAATTGATACTTTCTTTTTTAATTGATACTTTCTTTTTTTTTAAATTGATACTTTCTTTTTTAATTCATACTTTCTTTTTTTTTAAATTGATACTTTCTTTTTTCATTCATACTTTCTTTTTTTTTAAATTGATACTTTCTTTTTTCATTCATACTTTCTTTTTTTTTAAATTGATACTTTCTTTTTTAATTGATACTTTCTTTTTTAATTGATACATTTTTTTTTAAATTGATACTTTCTTTTTAATTCATACTTTTTTTTTTAAATTGATACTTTCTTTTTAATTCATACTTTTTTTTTTTAAATTGATACTTTTTTTTTTTTAATTGATACTTTCTTTTTTTAAATTGATACTTTCTTTTTTTAATTCATACTTTTTTTTTTAAATTGATACTTTCTTTTAATTGATACTTTCATTTTTTTTTTATTTTTCTTTTTAAATTCACTTTCTTTTACTTTCATTTTTTTTAAATTGATACTTTCTTTTTAATTCATACTTTTTCTTTTTTTAAATTGATTTTTTTTTAATTCATACTTTCTTTTTTTTTGATACTTTCTTTTTAATTCTTTTTCTTTTTTTAAATTGATACTTTCTTTTTAATTCATACTTTCTTTTTTTTAAATTGATACTTTCTTTTTTAATTCATACTTTCTTTTTTTTTAAATTGATACTTTCTTTTTTCATTCATACTTTCTTTTTTTTAAATTGATACTTTCTTTTTTAATTCATACTTTCTTTTTTTTTAAATTGATACTTTCTTTTTTTAATTCATACTTTCTTTTTTTTTTTACTTTCTTTTCTCTTTTTTTAATTCATACTTTCTTTTTTTAAATTTCTTTCTTTTTCATTCATACTTTCTTTTTTAAATTGATACTTTTTTTTCATTCATACTTTCTTTTTTTTAAATTGATACTTTTTTTTAATTCATACTTTCTTTTTTTTTAAATTCATACTTGTTTTTTTTAAATTGATACTTTCTTTTTTAATTCATACTTTCTTTTTTTTAAATTGATACTTTTTTTTTTTTTTTTTTTAAATTGATACTTTCTTTTTTCATTCATACTTTCTTTTTTTTAAATTGATACTTTCTTTTTTCATTCATACTTTCTTTTTTTTTGATACTTTCTTTTTAATTCATACTTTCTTTTTTTTAAATTGATACTTTCTTTTTGATTCATACTTTTTCTTTTTTTTAAATTGATACTTTTTTTTTTAATTCATACTTTCTTTTTTTTAAATTGATACTTTCTTTTTTTTTTTAATTCATACTTTTTTTTTTTTTTGATACTTTTTTTTTCTTTCTTTTTTAATTGATACTTTTTTTTTTTAAATTGATACTTTCTTTTTTAATTCATACTTTTCTTTTTTTTTTAAATTGATACTTTCTTTTTTCATTCATACTTTTTTTTTTTAAATTGATACTTTCTTTTTTCATTCATACTTTCTTTTTTTTTAAATTGATACTTTCTTTTTTTTTAAATTGATACTTTCTTTTTTAATTCATACTTTCTTTTTTTAAATTGATACTTTCTTTTTTAATTCATACTTTCTTTTTTTTTAAATTGATACTTTCTTTTTTAATTCATACTTTCTTTTTTTTAAATTGATACTTTCTTTTTTAATTCATACTTTCTTTTTTTTTAAATTGATACTTTCTTTTTTAATTCATACTTTCTTTTTTTTTAAATTGATACTTTCTTTTTTAATTCATACTTTCTTTTTTAAATTGATACTTTCTTTTTTTTTTTTTACTTTTTTTCTTTTTTCATTTCATTTTTTTTAAATTGATACTTTCTTTTTTAATTCATACTTTCTTTTTTTTTTAAATTGATACTTTCTTTTTTAATTCATACTTTCTTTTTTTTAAATTGATACTTTCTTTTTTAATTCATACTTTTTTTTTTAAATTGATACTTTCTTTTTTAATTCATACTTTCTTTTTTTTAAATTGATACTTTCTTTTTTAATTCATACTTTCTTTTTTTTAAATTGATACTTTCTTTTTTTTCATACTTTCTTTTTTAATTCATACTTTTTTTTTAAATTGATACTTTCTTTTTTAATTGATACTTTCTTTTTTTTTAAATTGATACTTTCTTTTTTAATTCTTTTTTTATACTTTCTTTTTTTAAATTGATACTTTTTTTTTTAATTTTTCTTTCTTTTTTTAAATTGATACTTTCTTTTTCATTCTTTCTTTTTTTAAATTGATACTTTCTTTTTCAATTCATACTTTCTTTTTTTAAATTGATACTTTCTTTTTAATTCATACTTTTTTTTTTTTAAATTGATACTTTCTTTTTTCATTCATACTTTCTTTTTTTTTAAATTGATACTTTCTTTTTTAATTCATACTTTTTTTTTTTAAATTGATACTTTCTTTTTTAATTCATACTTTCTTTTTTAAATTGATACTTTTTTTAAATTGATACTTTCTTTTTTTTCATTCATACTTTTTTTTTTTAAATTGATACTTTCTTTTTTTTCAACTTTTCTTTTTTTAAATTGATTCTTTTTTTTTAAATTGATACTTTCTTTCTTTTTTTTAATTGATACTTTCTTTTTTTTAAATTGATACTTTCTTTTTTTTAATTCATACTTTTTTTTTTTTAAATTGATAATTTTTTTTTTAATTCATACGCATTTTTTTTTTTTTAAATTGATACTTTTTTTTTAATTCATTCATTTTCTTTTTTTTAAATTGATACTTTCTTTTTTAATTCATACTTTTTTTTTAAATTGATACTTTCTTTTTTAATTTACTTTCTTTTTTTAAATTGACTTTCTTTTTTAATTCATCTTTTTTTAAATTCATACTTTTTTTTTTTTTTAAATTGATACTTTTTTTTTAATTCATACTTTCTTTTTTTAAATTGATACTTTCTTTTTCATTCATACTTTCTTTTTTTAAATTGATACTTTTCTTTTTTCATTCATACTTTTTTTTTTTAAATTGATACTTTCTTTTTTTCTTTTTTAATTCCTTTTCTTTTTTTTAAATTGATACTTTTTTTTTAATTGATACTTTTTTTTTTTTTAAATTGATACTTTCTTTTTTAATTCATACTTTTCTTTTTTTTTAAATTGATACTTTCTTTTTTTTTCATTCATACTTTCTTTTTTTAAATTGATACTTTTCTTTTTTAATTCATACTTTTTTTTTTTAAATACTTTCTTTTTTTTTTTTCTTTTTTTAAATTGATACTTTTTTTTAATTCATACTTTTTTTTTTTTTGATACTTTCTTTTTCATTTCTTTTTTTTTTTAAATTGATACTTTTTTTTTTAATTCATACTTTCTTTTTTTAAATTGATACTTTCTTTTTAATTCATACATTCTTTTTTTAAATTGATACTTTCTTTTTTTAATTCATACTTTCTTTTTTAAATTTTAAATTGATACTTTCTTTCTTTTTTTTTCATACTTTCTTTTTTTTAAATTGATACTTTCTTTTTTTTAATTCATACTTTTTTTTTAAATTGATACTTTTTTTAATTGATACTTTTTCTTTTTTTAAATTGATACTTTCTTTTTTAATTCATACTTTTTTTTTTTTAAATTGATACTTTCTTTTTTAAATTCATACTTTTTTTTTTTTTTAAATTCATACTTTTTTTTTTAAATTGATACTTTCTTTTTTTAATTCATACTTTCTTTTTTTTTCTTTTTTTTTACTTTTCTTTTTTCATTCATTTTTTTTTTTTTTTTTAAATTGATTCTTTTTTTTTTTCTTTTTGATACTTTCTTTTTTTTTTTTAAATTGATACTTTTTTTTTTTAATTCATACTTTTTTTTTTAAATTGATACTTTCTTTTTTAATTCATACTTTCTTTTTTTTTAAATTGATACTTTCTTTTTTAATTCATACTTTCTTTTTTTTTAAATTGATACTTTCTTTTTTCATTCATACTTTTTTTTTTTTTTAAATTGATACTTTTTTTTTAAATTGATACTTTCTTTTTTAATTCATACTTTCTTTTTTTTAAATTGATACTTTCTTTTTTAATTCATACTTTCTTTTTTTTTTAAATTGATACTTTCTTTTTTCATTCATACTTTCTTTTTTTTAAATTGATACTTTCTTTTTTAATTCATACTTTCTTTTTTTTAAATTGATACTTTCTTTTTTAATTCATACTTTCTTTTTTTTTAAATTGATACTTTCTTTTTTAATTCTTTTTTATACTTTCTTTTTTTAAATTGATACTTTTTTTTAATTCATTCTTTCTTTTTTTTTAAATTGATACTTTTCTTTTTTTCATTCATTCTTTTTTTAAATTGATACTTTCTTTTTTTAATTCATACTTTCTTTTTTTTTTAAATTGATACTTTCATTTTTTAATTCATACTTTCTTTTTTTTAAATTGATACTTTCATTTTTTAATTGATACTTTTCTTTTTTTTTTAAATTGATACTTTCTTTTTTAATTTCTTTTTTTTTTAAATTGATACTTTCTTTTTTTTTAAATTGATACTTTCTTTTTTTTTAAATTGATACTTTCTTTTTTAATTGATACTTTCTTTTTTTTTAAATTGATACTTTCTTTTTTCATTCATACTTTCTTTTTTTAAATTGATACTTTCTTTTTTCATTCATACTTTCTTTTTTTTTAAATTGATACTTTCTTTTTTAATTCATACTTTCTTTTTTTTTAAATTGATACTTTCTTTTTTAATTCATACTTTTTTTTTAAATTGATACTTTCTTTTTTAATTGATACTTTTTTTTTTTTACTTTCTTTTTTTTAAATTGATACTTTCTTTTTAATTCATACTTTTTCTTTTTTTAAATTGATACTTTCTTTTTCATTCATACTTTCTTTTTTTAAATTGATACTTTCTTTTTAATTCATACTTTTCTTTTTTTAAATTGATACTTTCTTTTTAATTCATACTTTCTTTTTTTTAAATTGATACTTTCTTTTTTTAATTCATACTTTCTTTCTTTTTTTTTTAAATTTATACTTTTTTTTTTTAATTCATACTTTCTTTTTTTTAAATTGATACTTTTTTTTTTTAACTTTCTTTTTTTAAATTGATACTTTTACATTTACTTTCTTTTTTTTTAAATTGATACTTTCTTTTTAATTTCATACTTTTTTTTTTAAATTGATACTTTCTTTTTTAATTCATACATTTTCTTTTTTTTAACTTTTCTTTTTTTAAATTGATACTTTCTTTTTTTTAAATTCTTACTTTTTTTTTTAAATTGATACTTTCTTTTTTTAATTCATACTTTTTTTTTTTTTTTTAATTGATTCTTTTTTTTTTAAATTCATACTTTCTTTTTTTAAATTGATACTTTCTTTTTTCATTCATACTTTCTTTTTTTTTTTTAAATTGATACTTTCTTTTTTTTTAAATTGATACTTTTTCTTTTTCATTTCTTTTTTTTTTTAAATTGATACTTTCTTTTTTCATTATACTTTTTTTTTAAATTGATACTTTCTTTTTCATTCATACTTTTTTTTTTTTAAATTGATACTTTTCTTTTTAATTCATACTTTTTTTTTTAAATTGATACTTTCTTTTTTTAATTGATACTTTCTTTTTTCATTTTTTTTTTTTTAAATTGATACTTTCTTTTTAATTCATACTTTCTTTTTTTTAAATTGATACTTTTTTTTTAATTCATACTTTCTTTTTTTTAAATTGATGCTTTTTTTTTAATTGATACTTTTCTTTTTTTAAATTGATTTTAATTCATACTTTTTTTTTTTAAATTGATACTTTCTTTTTTTAATTCATACTTTTTTTTTTAAATTGATACTTTCTTTTTAATTCATTTTTCTTTACTTTCTTTTTTTAAATTGATTTTTTTTTTAATTCATACTTTCTTTTTTAAATACTTTCTTTTTTTTTAAATTCATACTTTTCTTTTAAAATTGATACTTTCTTTTTTTAAATTGATACTTTCTTTTTTAAAAATTGATACTTTCTTTTTTTAATTCATACTTTTTTTTTTTAAATTGATACTTTCTTTTTTAATTCATACTTTCTTTTTTTAAATTGATACTTTCTTTTTCATTCATACTTTCTTTTTTTAAATTGATACTTTCTTTTTTTAATTCATACTTTTTTTTAATTCATACTTTTTTCTTTTTTTTAAATTGATACTCTTTTTTTCATTCATTTTTTTTTTTTTTAAATTGATACTTTCTTTTTTTAATTCATACTTTCTTTTTTTTAAATTGATACTTTTTTTTAATTCATACTTTCTTTTTTTTAAATTGATACTTTTTTTTTAAATTGATACTTTCTTTTTAATTGATATTCTTTTTTTAATTCATACTTTTTTTTTTTTTAAATTGATACTTTCTTTTAAAAATTCATAGATTTTTTTTTTTTAAATTGATTTTTTTTTTTTCATTCATTTTTTTTTTTAAATTGATACTTTTTTTTTTTTAATTCTTTTACTTTTTCTTTTTTTTAAATTGATACTTTCTTTTTTCATTCATACTTTCTTTTTTTTTTAAATTGATACTTTTCTTTTTTTCATACTTTCTTTTTTTTTAAATTCATACTTTTCTTCTTTTTTTTAAATTGATACTTTCTTTTTTAATTCATTTTTTTTTTTTAAATTGATACTTTTTTTTTTTTTCTTTTTTTTTAATTGATACTTTTTTTTTTAATTGATACTTTCTTTTTTAAAAATTCATACTTTTTTTTTTAAATTGATACTTTTTTTAATTCATACTTTCTTTTTTAAATTGATACTTTCTTTTTTTAATTCATACTTTGATTTTTTTTTAAATTGATACTTTCTTTTTTAATTTTTTTTCTTTTTTGATTTTTTTTTAAATTGATACTTTTTTTTTTCTTTTTTTCATTTTTTAAATTGATACTTTCTTTTTTCATTCATACTTTCTTTTTTTTTAAATTGATACTTTCTTTTTTAATTCATACTTTCTTTTTTTTTAAATTGATACTTTCTTTTTTAATTCATACTTTCTTTTTTTTTAAATTGATACTTTCTTTTTTCATTCATACTTTCTTTTTTTTTAAATTGATACTTTCTTTTTTAATTCATACTTTTTTTTTTTAAATTGATACTTTTTTTTTTTTCATTCATACTTTCTTTTTTTTAAATTGATACTTTTTTTTTTAATTCTTACTTTTTTTCTTTTTTTTAAATTGATACTTTCTTTTTTAATTCATACTTTTTTTTTTAAATTGATACTTTCTTTTTTTTCATTCATACTTTTCTTTTTTAAATTGATACTTTCTTTTTTTTTTTTTTTCTTTTTTTAAATTGATACTTTTTTTTTTTAAATTCATACTTTTTTTTTTAAATTGATACTTTCTTTTTTTAATTGATACTGCTTTTTTTTAATTGATACTTTTTTTTTTTAAATTGATACTTTTTTTTTTTAATTCATACTTTTTTTTTTAAAAATTTTTTTTTTCATTCATACTTTTCTTTTTTTTTCATTCATACTTTTTTTTTTTTTTAAATTGATACTTCATTTTTTTTAATTGATACATTCTTTTTTTTTAAATTGATACTTTCTTTTTTAATTCATACTTTCTTTTTTTTAAATTGATACTTTCTTTTTTCATTCATACTTTCTTTTTTTTAAATTGATACTTTCTTTTTTCATTCATACTTTCTTTTTTTTTAAATTGATACTTTCTTTTTTCATTCATACTTTCTTTTTTTTAAATTGATACTTTCTTTTTTAATTCATACTTTCTTTTTTTTTTAAATTGATACTTTCTTTTTTCATTGATACTTTCTTTTTTTTTAAATTGATACTTTCTTTTTTAATTCATACTTTCGTTTTTTTTTTTTTTAAATTGATAATTTCTTTTTTTTAATTCATACTTTCTTTTTTAATTCATACTTTTTTTTTAAATTGATACTTTTTTTTAATTCATACTTTTTTTTTTTTAAACTGATATTTTTTTTAAATTCATACTTTCTTTTTTTTAAATTGATACTTTCTTTTTTCATTCATTTTTTTAAATTTTTTTTTTCATACTTTCTTTTTTTTAAATCCATACTTTCTTTTTCATTCATTCTTTTTTAAATTGATACTTTCTTTTTTCATTCATACTTTTTTTTTTTAAATTGATACTTTCTTAATTTTTTTAATTCATACTTCTTTTTTTTTTCTTTTTTTTAAGCTATATGATATTTTCTTTTTCACTGAAATCATAAACTTTTTTTTTTTAAAATTGAAATACGAAACTTCAAATTTTTTTTATGGAGAAGAATTTTTTTTTTTTTTATTTTTTATTCTTTTTTTTTTTTCCTTTTCTTCTTAATATATTTTTTCATTTTCTTTTTGTTTTTTTTTTTTCTTTTTCAATAATCATTTCTTCTTTTAGTTTTTTTTTTCTTTCATTTTTTTTTTCATAATTCCTCATTTTGTTATTGATTTGTCTCTTTTTTAATTTTTGAAACTTTTCACTGATATGTTAAAACTCTAATTTTTTTTCATCTTTTTCAAGAAAATTTTGAATTGACTAAAAAATATCCTTTAATAATAATATGACGATATATATTTAAAAAAATGAGGCGTCAGTTTGTTGACATAATTTTTCGATATAATTTAAATGCTCTCTCTTTAGCTTTATATTTTTTTATATAATTTTGTTTTCTTCTTCTTACTTTGACATCAGCTCATTTTCTTTTTAGTTTTTTTCTTTTTCTTTCATTTTTTAAGTTTGGTTCATTCTTTTCGTTTGTCTCTTTCTTTCATTTTTTTTTTACCCATAATTCCTCGTATTGATTTAAACTGACACTTTTTTCTATATATCTAAACTCTAATTAGAAACTGTAATTTTAGAAACGAATAATTTCACTGAAATATGTTTGAACATTTCCAAGTTTCCAATTGAAATCGATAAAATATATCCTTTAAGCATAATAGTGACGATATATGTGTTAAAAAATGAGGCGTCAGTTTAAACTGACATCAGGTCGATAGAATTTAAATGCTCTCTGAGGGATTTCTTAACTTTTTATTTTTATATAATTTTTCCCAGTCTCTCTTTTATATTTATACTCATTGCGTTTACTTCATCTGTCTTTCTCTTCACTTAAATCGTCTGCTTTGTGTTCATTCATGCCTTTCTCGGCCTTTTCTACGAACTGTGAAATGCCACGATTGTTTCTAACAAATACCGCCAATTTTTTTATCTAGATATTTCTTCAATCAACCGCATCACTAAGCGACGTAACTTTTCAGTAAGATGGCAACCATAAATCTGCGAAACTTCTTTACATTAATATTCATAAACTATATTTGATGTCTACGATCAAACTGGGGACATATTATTTGAGATTTCAATTACTGGCTCGGATAATATAGAAAAATACGGGACATACCTAAATGTGTAGAGCGAAACGGACACAATCGTTTCGCCATAGATTAAGGACAGGATTCACTTGGAAATACCATGAAGGTTGCCCGGAATGACAGTCACGGGAAGAAGTCTGGATAGCAAAATGGTTGAAACTTTTTGATAATAACATTGACGAGAGTTGTTTGACTTCAAATAACAATATCGACATATTACAGTAATTCAAACAAAAAATAGAAACCATTGTTGATGTTTTTATTATACATGAATCAATAGGGAAAAAATGGCCATAATTATACTTGAGTAGGAATTATACTTGAGTAGGAATTATACTTGAGTAGGAATAGGCCGTTTATATTTGAGTTGGACATAGTTAAGTTTAAAGTGCAGTTGCTTGAGTTCATTTATAGACATACATCATGTTTATACTTGAGTTGATTGATTGACATCGTGTTTATATTTGAGTTGAAAGATGACATAGATCATGTTTATACTGCTTTTTAAGCATTTCAACCCAGTGTCACTAATACGCAATGGGATACAGAGAATGTAAGTAAGACTTGGAATAGGAGGGTGAGGAATGGATAAAAAGATGAACGTGGATCAAGGCAACAGAAAATATCGATTGACATTACGTTTAAATTTTTGAAGATTATACTTATTTGGGAAGTAAGTAAGAAGAAGGGACCTCCACTACCCGGAAGTGCGAGAAGAGAAGCTGTTGGAGTAGAAGAGGCCGTTACATTTAACTGTTTCGACAGTAAAAGGGTGGGAACGAGATGCCAACCTTGTAGCACGCTTAAATACATGCACTCGGGGCACCAGTGAAAATAGCTGGTCAGAGCAGATGCCATGAAAATAACTCGAGAAAAGACAGAGGGAAGCTAATATGTCGATGAGAAAGTGAATGGAATTGAAACCGCAAGTCAGGACCGATCAAATTGCATATCCGTCTTTGGATTTTGTCGAGAACCTCGAGATGAACAGCGGGGGGAACCAGACCATATATGGCAATTGTAATCCATAAATGGATGAATGGTAGATTTTTAGATGTGAAAGATCGATTCAAAGGAGAAAAACTTTCCGGCGCGACACAGAGAACTTTCCTTGCGCTAGATGTAGCAATTGATTCAATGGCAGTTGTTGCACCACAGGTCAGTGGAAAACGTGAGACCAAGAAAGCGCAGTGAGGCGCCCTCATTGAGTTCAATATCAACTATGCTGATGGGGGACAGGGAAATTTCTCTATGGTGAATAAATGACAGCAGATTCGTTTTGGATGCATTAAAATTTACAAGCTATTTCCTACCCAAGTCAAGTCAAGTCTTTTTTGAGACCAACGCCCAGGTTAACTTTGTCAGTAATGCCGGATTTACTATTGAGACAGGAGTAAATGGTAGTGTCGTTTGCATAGGTGCCGATTTGAGAACTGATGACGTCAGGAAGATCATTGATGAAGATCAGAAACAGTGTAGGACCAAGGATGTTGATAGATAGACATAGGTCAATTTTATACTTGAGTTGATTGATAGACATATATCCTGTTTATATCTGAATTGAAAGATGGAATTAAGGTCATGGATGGACATATATCGGGTTTATATTTTAATCAATATGTGTGCGCTGTGGAACGTCAGTTTCTTATTATTTTCTCTTTGAGTTACATGTATTATTCATCTTAGCGGTCGTTTAAAGCCTTCAGCTGATGTGGTGTCTGCTATCTGTTTTTGTGATACCGTAGAGCCAGATCACAATGTTAGAATAAGGAGGTCTTTACTAAAACTCACATGCTTTATTCAATTAAAGTTAGTCTTAACCATTGATCCTAGAAATCGGGTGTATACGGCTGACAGTTTTTATATTTATAAACAGCTTTGGCATCATGCAAGGCATCCATATTTAGATCTAACGAGGTTATTTAAGAATATAACTCGTGTTTTCAGGTTTATGTTTTGGTTTTGTAACAAACTGTGATGTTAGGTGAAACTACGCCTAGCGCAGAAACTACCCCTATGTTCAGTCTCCTTATCTCCTATATTAAATTTGTGATAACACCGAGGTTTTTGAAGTGTATAACACCGAGGTTTTTGAAGTGTATAATATTTACTAATTCTACATGCTGAATTTTATGATTGATTCAGGCTATGTGCCATCGCTGCTCATATTCCAATCCCAGATCATAGTTTCTATTTTGTAAAGGTTTATCTTGCGTCCTATTTCTTGGAACACGTCGTAAAGGATGTTAATTTTCTGTTCAAGATCATTCTTATCCCAACTTTGAATACCTATGTCATCAGCATATCCATTTCATCATCACTACATTGTGTTCAGAAGGAAACGAGGGATCGTTGTCTTCTATTGGTGGAATTGTTTATGATGTAACATCTGCAAGGTGTGACACAGCCATATCTTTCTGGTTCATTTTTAGAACGCATCGGACTTGCATCTTCGTCTACAGAAAGACAAACAGCTACTGACTATCCTCCCCAACGGACTCTCACGTGTTACATAAGGGACCATTATGACTTCACTACATTCTTACTGTCAAAATGGATACAATAGTATTCTGTATCCCTATAAAAGTGAAAATATTCTTCTGAGAAGATTATAGCAATCAGTTGAGGAATTCTTTCCAGATCCCAGTAGCATGACTGAAAATGATATACTTGATTTTTTTTCGTTTTAATCTTAAGTACCTCAAGAATATTGTAAACATTATTCCTCAACGTAGATTCACACATATGAAAACAAAATAACTATTATTACCAATAGATAAAAGGGTATCTGTCTATATTTCTGAGATGAGGTATTATGTACACTATTTACATTATTCGGACTATTGTCCTCATCTTTGTTGCCATATTTATCACTATGTTTCGGCCGTTGTATGCTCCGGTTTTCTTCAGTTGGTTGGAATGTCAAACTGAAACCTTTATTTCGCTCACTGGGGTAGACTGTTCTAGTTCCATGTGCCATGTCTAGTGGATGTCAGCTATGTCCTGTTAATTCACCTCTCCAAGTTCTCCACTGCCTTAGCCAGGTATTGAACTCACACTGTCAATGGATCTAACCAATGTCTTTATCTGTTATCAGTGGATAAATGCGTTCAAAATTTACAAGGATTTCTAAAAGCAGACGTTAAAGATATGAACGTGTTATCGCCTCCTCTATCTTCTCTTCTTTCTTTATTTCATTCTTTCTTTCCCTAAAACCAAACAACAGGCTTAATATGTCTTTTTTAAGTTTTGCCAGCAGGGGCAAGCAAATTATGACAGGTCAATCCGTACAGGAAAGTTCTCCTTCTTTTGTTTTTTGGGGGGTTTTTTGTTTGTTTGTTTTTTTATCAGAAACAATTGTAGCATACCTACTAACTAATGGATGAAAGAAGACGAAGACAAAGAAATAGCAGAAAACGAAAAAGAAGAAAAAGATGAAGAAAAAGAGTAGTAGTAGAAGGAGGAGCAGAACAACAACAACAACAAGTAGAAGGTGGTGGAAGAGGAGAAGAAGAAAAAGAAGAAAAAAGGAGAAGGTGGAGGAAGAAGAAGAAGAAGAAGAAGAAGAAGAAGAAGAAGGTGGAGGAAGAGGAGAATAAGCGAAATAGTAGTAGTAGAAGGAAGAGCGGAAGGAGAACAAGGAGAAGAAGAAGGTGGAGGAAGAGGAGAATAAGAGAAAGAGTAGTAGTAGAAGGAAGAGCGGAAGGAGAAGAAGAAGGTGGAGGAAGAGGAGAAGAAGAAAAAGAAGAAGGTAGAGGAAGAGTAGAATAAGAGAAAGAGTAGTATTAGAAGGAAGAGCGGAAGGAGAACAAGAAGAAGAAGAAGGTGGAGGAAAAGGAGAAGAAGAAAAAAGAAAAAGATAGAGGAAGAGGAGAAGAAAAAAGTGTAGTAGTAGAAGGAGGGACAGAAGAAGAATAGGAGAGGTCTAGAAAATTACATTTCCTGTGTTTATATTGCTGTCTCTTTGACGCTTTGTGTACCCGCTATTTTTAAAATCACTTTCGATTGGATCTTTTGGATATATATTTCAACAAATCTTTTGACTTTAACTTGACGTTATCTTTAAATATCTTTTTGTACATCTAATGGCGATTTCTTACTGCAAAAAAAAGACAAATGTAAAGAAAAGAATGTAAAAGAGAAAAACGAAAAAACACAACGTGACTCCGCCAAACACAGCAACTACAATGATACTCGCAGCTAAAGTCGGAATATTATGGCAGTCAGAACTTGGGGCGGTGTGAAATGACTGAATACCAAACATTTCATTTCTTCAAACACAAAGATATGTTTTATTTTTAGCATCAGACAAGCATCATAGCACACACACACACACACACACACACACACACACACACACACACACACGTATATGTGCATATGTTTGTGTAGCGTGTAGCTTGTCTATCGTTGATTTTCAGCCTTAAAGTTAAACTTAAATAAAAGAGTCAATAAGAATTCGTTACTAACGGTGATGTCTGCTTCAGACAACGCCATGATACCGTTTATATGTGTACGTGCGTACGTGTGAGTATGGGTTGGGTTGCCGCATTTTACGGCATCAACCATTGTTTGCTCATTTAATGTCAAAATCTGTTTTTATACTTCTCCTTTTATGAGTCGTGTTACTCTTCAGAACATTGGTGAACGTGGTTCTCCACAATTTCCGGTCCTTAGTAACTCTTAACTCCTTCCCCGCCAATTATTTTGGAAAAAAAAGTTTCATTTTCGTACGTTTTTTATTATTATTATTATTATTATTATTATTATTATATTTTAATATAGTAACTAAGAAACTGAGGCACCTTGAAATGCCCGAGCGGTGGCATATTTTCTACGAAATTTCTCGAACATTTAGGCTTGCAAATGTAATTAGTACTGCTTAATATAAAACAACAGAACATTTACTCAAATAAGTGTATCCATAAAAAAAAACAATGTTTAAACAGACAGTATACTAAATATTCTTATATTTAATCTATTTCTTCCGATATATATATATATATATATATATATATATATATATATATATATATATGTACGTGTATGTTTCAGTGCGTTCGAAAATGTTCTTTGGTTAGTCGTTCAACTCTATACCAGTGTTGGGTAAGACGATAAACTACATCAGCGTCTTGGGTAAGACGATAGACTACGTCCGACAGCAAGGCCTCTGACCAGGAGGTTTTGAGGAGAGTGGAACCACCTCTTAATTGCTGGTGTTCCCAGGTTCACTCTAACCCGGAACCACCTTTAAGCGTTGCGTGCTATAACCGGTCAGCCACGGAGAATTTCTGGTTAAGCGAGGCACGAAATACTGCTGTTAAACACACACCTTCGTTGATCTTTCTCGATCTGTCACATCTGTTCTAATTTTGTACCCTAACGTAAACAATGACAACATATCAGGCCGGTAAATGCAATTAATACTGTCTAATTAAAAGAAACAGAGCATTTACTCAAATAATTCTATCCATAAAAAATGACGTATAAACAGAAAATATATTAAATATTTGCCCGATTTCCTATGATACGTTGTCATTGTTTACGTTAAGTGACGAATTCAGAGCAGATATGACAGATAAAGAACAATCGGCGAAGTTGTGTGCTTAAAAGCAGTAATTCGAGCTTAAATGAATGTTCTCTGTGGCTGAACGGTTTTAGCTCGCCTTGTTAATGGTGGTTCACAGGATACAGGTTCGATTTCTGTCGGAGGACTCATATTTTCTACGAAATTTCTCTAACATTCAGGTTGGTAAATGCAATTAATACTTTTAAATTAAAGGAACAAAGCATTTACTCGAACAAGTGTATTCATAAAATGTAATCAGAAAATACATTACACACATGCACGCACACACCCACACACACACACACACACATATATATATATATATATATATATATATATATATATGAATAAATATAGTCTTAAGATGTGCTATATTTATGGGATAAAGTGTTCAATATCAGAGTTCAGGAGCAGTTGCTAAATGTATAGTGTTGAAGTAGATATGAGAAGGAACCGGAAACGCAATCTTAAATTGGAAACAAGGAATAAACATTACCATTTTCCCTTTTAAAATGGGGAAGTCGTTGATTTGGGATGCGACCTTTGCGGATACATTTTCGGCCGGCAATTTGATCAGGTCCGCGGTTGAGCCCGGGGATCCGTCGCCCAGGATGCAGAGATTAAAAAAAAATAGTTAAATATTCTTCTCTTGCTGATAGATTTTTTTTTCTACTGTGGCAGTGGAGACTTTTGGGGTTATTGGCCCGCGTTCGATGTCGTTCCTTTGAAGGATTGGCGCGATGGCGTCTCGATTAAGGGACGAGCCTCGCGAAACGAAGTGGCTCTCGCAGCATGTCTCACTGGCGGTGGTTCGACGTAATGCTTTCTCCATCATTGCGATAGGAATAGACATATATTATTATTCAAAATACAAAGGAGTGTGAACCGGGTGATATCGATTCTATCGAAATTCATTCAAGCGTTAAATCAGTAAAATACATCTTCATTTCTGAAAATGAGTGTGACACCATTTAGGGCTGCAAGGAAAAAGGAAGAAAAAAAGAAAGAAAAAGAGAGGCGAGAGTTAAAACTTAGATGATAAAGGAAAGCCATCACAAAAGGGGCATTTAGCGATGTTATTTTTGATAATGAAGAACGGTGAAAATTTTATGGCCATTGTCGAAAATCTAATTGACGAATTCCAGGTGGGCGAAATAACCAGATACAGAGTTTTGAATAGATAAAAAATTAACTGTGTCATGGTGGCGAACTTATATTATCGGGAAAAGATTTTCCGTTGACCGAGAAATAAGAATGTCCTGACCACACGAGTTGCAAAAACAAAGAAAATAGGTTAAGTCTTTTGTCGATGGAAGATATCGTTAGACAAGGTGTCTGTTTTGTGTTGAAATTTGACTATGACAGCGAAACAATATTATCAGAAAATGGCGAAGTCGTTTCATCGTATCAGTGGTTGGCTGGCGAAAATCTGATTGACGAATTCCATATGAAAGTGACTTTGGGATAAGAATTGAGATTATCACACTACGGGTCGTATTGTTCTGTTGGCGGCCAGAGAAGAAGAGAGAAAGAAAAGAAAGAAAGGAAATAGAAAAAAAGAAAAAGAGGAGATAATTTTTTTTCTTTGAGCAAGATATTTTTAAAAAAAAAAAGGCTAGTCTGGTCACACCCACACAGTTGAACGCCAATTGGATGAATGTTAACGAGAGCCAGGCGGAGGTGATCATGTGATGCAGGGGGAGAGGCCTGCTACCACCCAATAAGGGGATAGGTATGAGATGTTACTGCGAAGGAGTAGGAAAACTGTTGACGCCTTCTGAGGGTATGGTAAGAGACCCATATGAGAACAGAAGAAGGTGGGAGTAAGAGAAAATGGAAATAATAAATTTTTCCTGACCAAAAAAAATGGAAATAATAAATTTTTCCTGACCGAAAACAAAAGAAGGGGATTGTGAATTTGGAATTATCAAGGAACCTCAAACTCCGACGAGCCCACCCCGGTTTGGGTCGGCGTCCATATAAGCAAAGTCGCAGAGAGTGAAAATCAGTTCCAGTTGAGTTCCAGTGAGTTCGAGTTTAAGTTGAGAGCTCTGAAGACCCACCACGCATTAGCTGACTAAGATTCGTGCAACTTCCGAACTCATCTTCTAATCAAGAACAATTTATTTTTGAAGAACGACTTAGACTCATACCACCAAAACAAGTTTTACGAATATCGCCTGAAGACACACCAAGAACCAGTTTCTTAAAGAACAGACAACAAGATGTTAAGACTCGCCTAACAAAAACAACGTGTCACGAATCCATATAGCGGTTTGGGAGAAAGGCGTAGTCCTATATTCAACAACCAGATATAAAATATTGTTATCCTTTTTAACACATTTGAACTTTTCGAGTTATTATTTTATTTTCTTTTGCATATACTTGTGCGATATCGCCCTTATTCCAACTCAGCTTGCATTACGGCCCCAGCGACTGATTGATTTCGTCTGCCTAGATCAATTCACAACGTGGGTAGGCAGACTGGAAATCAAAGTAGTTACTTCGGTAACCAGACGTTGGAGGCGAGTTGGGAACGACGAGGCTGATATCGAATCTAACCAGATTCCCATCCGAATCACCAAAAGGTTAGAACGTTACATTTGGGTGCCGCGACCGATACCAAGCCAGTTGGTCGTCACAGGACGGGATAGCACGACTGACGCAGACAGGCAGACGTCACGTTTGGAGCGGCGACACCCGAACGAGCGAATGGGGGACGTCACATGAGGAATTATCATAATTTACATTATTTACATATGGACTATTGTAATTTTTGTTGTTATTATCACAATGTTCCGGTTGTGATGACCCCCACCTCCCCAGATTTTGTCATGTGTTTTTCGATCCGGATAACCTTCACAGAATTTCAATCTGAACCTCTTATTTAATCTACGAGGGTAGATTGTGCTCCTTCCGCCGCCCACGTCCCGGGATATCTAGTCGTGTTCTTATTTAGTACTGCTCGGTTATTGCTCCCCTCGTCACCGCCGAGTCCAATTACTCACTATACTGATTTTTTCTTCTTCCTGATTTGCATATTTTTTTGCGTTTAACTAGATGTTTAGAAAGAGTTCTTATAAAAGTATTTGAAAATTTCAACATTTGGGTTCCAGTAATCAGAATTTTCGCAACATCCACCTGTAGTCTTTGATTCGCACCGGGAGATGCCAAACGTCTGAATCGAACACCAACAAAGAAACCTTATTCTAAGAGGAGTTGATCTCCTGTGATCCCAGTATATACTGGGCCTACCCTAAGTGATATCAAAAATAGGAGTTACACTCAGTTACCACACCAGAGCATCAGAGGAGCAGGGTGCGTCAGAGGGTAGACCTAAATGGTAACCTCATAATCACCAGGTGCAGAATTGGGCCTCAAGAGATCGAAGTGGCTGCCCCAAGATATAAGCAAGGTCAACGCAGATAACTGTGCATTCTTGGTTCAATCGAGGAAGTCATATTTGCGCCCAGCTCTAAATGAAAAAGCCCATCCACGTGAGACGAAGATCTACGTTCGAAGAAAGTCCCCACAAACAGATACCCTCACGCTGATATTGATTGACGAAATCCAGAAAGGAATAAACAATACTTTTGAAAGATTTAATCTTGTATTTTTATTAGTCCTTAACAACGATAAATTCTCACCTCTAGGAAAATAAATACTCTGTAAAAAGAATCAAAGCCAAACATGTAGAAATAAAATTGTATCTTCAAAACAAGGAAGTCAGCTTTGGTGCCTATCATAAGTTGCTATAAAATACCAATTTGCTAGCTTGATGTTTACTAGGCAACCCACAGATGAGGCCTTGTACCAATTCAGCTTACAGCCATATCACCGCTTATCGTACGATCAGCGAATTTAAGCAATGTTGAGCCTGGTCAGTACCCAGATGGGTGATCGCTTGGAAATATGAGGTGGCCTAAGCTTTAATATGCGGGTGGTGTAATCGATAAAGTTTGGTATTGGAAGTCAGAGAGTTGTGGATTCTTTATATTCGCAAATAACCCTGGGGACAGTATGAATCTACCTCTTCTAACCTCCCTTCTATGGGTTAAACAATAGGACTTGTATTAGTAAATTATTATTAAGTTCCCAAAGAATTCTTACTAAAAATATTTCTTGGCTGTAAATAACCTGAAAAGGGTTGATAAGTCATAAAAAACACAAAGAAATTAATCACTACAGACAATAGCAATATAATAGGAAAATAACAATTTCCAGATAAAAAGGTTTTCCAAATTTGACTCCAGCCTTACATAACCAACTAAAATATTTCTTTTTACATATTTATTAATATACTATTCACACTATTTACATTATTGGGACTATTGTCTGCATCTTTATGGTCATATTACCGACATTTCGGCTGTTCTACACTCCGTCCTTCTTCGGGTAATATATAGTGGAATCCTGTAATCTTTTAGTAACACTACGAGAGTAGATTGTTCTAGTTCCACGTGCCATGCCTTTTTGGATATCTTAGCTTCAATTAATTCCCTTTAGTATTTCAACTCTCCAAGTTTTTCATCACCTCTGCTGTGGCCAGGTATTGAACTCACATCTCTTTGGGTGAAGTCACTTTCAGATTACTTCAACCAACTCCTTTCATCCACTGGGCCCTCTTTAAAATAATATATAAATTTTAAGAAACATTCATTACATTTGTCTTTACTGCATAAAAATATTTTCTGGCTTTAAATAACGTGCAAAAAGGTTGATAAGTCATAAAAAAAACAATTAAATAAAACTTAATATCTATCTGAAGTTAACTTAATAATGTGATATGCACTTATCGATCTGAATTTTTTTTCCTGTATTTTTCTTTATAAAATGCGTGATTTTAACACAGATTGTACTGCAACTGTTTTCGTCGCTTAAAAATAATATATCTGGTTTAGCTGCGTGTAGTCCGTGAACCGGTCATATCTTTTCTTCAGCTCAAATTAAAGTCGACCTTTCCAAAACCAAACTTGAAAAAATTCGTTAACACTCCGCTTGTTGCTAAAAAAAAAAATTACGGAGATAAAAGATTATTTTCTTGAGGTAAAGCAAAATATCACGACGTAAAAAAGAGGAGAAAAGAAAATTGCTGACGCTTAGTACTGGCAAAATATTTTAGCTTGAAAAATCAATGAACAGATTGATTTTAATCCGAGATCCAATGAAATACCAAAACAATTCTTGCGATCTAAAGATATTTCCTGGCTTTAAATAATTTGCAAAGGCTTGATAAACCGTAGAAAACGAATCAATTAATAATCCTTGTACGCTATGCCTCACATAGAGTGGTCCTTGGCCTTTGTATTGCGTAAACAATAATAAAGAAAAACCGTTCTCGAATACGGGCTTTCACCTCTGGAGAGATACAAAAGGCGATTATCTCCCTTTGGTGAAGATAACACATATAGGTTATGTGACAAAATGCTTAGTGACGTCACTCGATACAGAGACAATAGCAGAAGTCAAAGATGAAGTTTGTTTTCAACAGCTAAACCATAAGGTTTGCTATTCTTTGACCCAGGCAAATCTGCCTCCCCAACAGCTTACAAGTCGATGGTGCCGTTTCCCTTTGTAAATATATATTTTCCAGATATAGAATTATACAGGATGTCCCACAAGAATTGACATGATTTTATAGTTTAATAGCCAATTCTTACAGAAATTATCTCTAATTTTAACAAAATGTGTAAAAACTAATTTGAATGTTTGTTTTTTTTCAGGATGAAAAATAAGTTCATTAGAAATGAAAAGATATTTTGTGTATTAGGATATGCTCGAACATAGTTAAACAAGAGTTTGCAGCGTGCATTTTCGAGAAAATTCAAGAAAAAATGCACCAACTAGAAAGCATATTTGGACATGGCACCAAAACATTAAAAGTGGAAGGCTTTCTATGCAGGGCAAAGGGATTTGGACGTCCCCCAGTATCGAAAGATATCGTCAATCAGGTTCGAAAAATATTTGTACGAAGCCCCAGATAGTTTGTAAGAAGAGCATTTACAGAAAAACCGGATTCCTCGTACGATACTTTGGAGCTGGAGAATGTTACACAAGACATGCTACAGCGTGTTTAGCAGGATCTGGACTACTTACTTGATGTGTGTCGTGTCACAGGTGCTGTACATATTGGACATTTGTGAAGCTTTGTGAAATCGGTTATAAAAATAATCTACATCCTTTAAATACCTTGTTCGAATTTCGATAAGAAAATCTTTTTATTGTTCAACATGAGGCCTATTTAATTTCGTTTGCCAAGGACATGTAGTTAGATAATCATATAACAATTTAGGGGGGGGTTCAAGGTGTTTTGTGGGGTTCTTCTTCTAATCGAATCCATACAATGCACCCATCCAGTGCTGTACACAGAGCCTTGCTTGGGGTTTTAAGGTATCAACATTAAGTATGCATGAATCTCCAAGATTGGGGCAAATTAGAAGATGCTCCATAGTTTGTAAATGCCCGTATTGACAGTTGGGATCATCATCGGTAACATATCCTATTTTCTGAAGGTTGGTTCTCCATCGACCAACAGCTGTTCGAAGGCGATTCAGGCAAAACCGGAAGGGCTACGCATCACCCGAGTCAGTGTAGAGGGAGTCTGTAGGGCTGAGAGAAAACCTGTGTTCCGTGTAGTTAGGGTGGCTGACTAGTAGCTCGACAGAATGTAGACAGCTGAGTATTGACTAAATCCTCTTTGTCACTGGTTCACAGCCGTGGAGTGGATGACGAGGGTCAGTTTCCTACTTCAACTTCCTATATCTTAATACTTTGCTTGGCTTCTGGAAGAGTCCCACAAGACACCTTGAATTTTCTTTGCGTTATTTGCTTTGTCTCCTTCGCCCTCCGTCAACCTGGCTATTAACTGGACACTTTGACCTTCCCGGTTTAATGTCCATTTTTACTCTTCCTTGATACAGTAGAGTAACACGAAGTCATTAGGGATTTCTTCAATGATTTAGGCAAAAATAATAACCCCCCAAAGGCTAGGTACAAACCGGACCAGACCTCTAAGTCTCTTCTACTCCACAGCAGAATATGCCTCACTAGTGTGAAGCAGATCATAACATGCAAAGAACATCTATAAACGCCTGGCAGTTTCAAGCCAATCTCTACTTGCTTAGTGGGATTGCACCTCCTTATATCAGAAGGAAAGACCCTCCCAGCTTGAGATGTTGAAGCGTGAAAGTGACCCACCCGCGTCATCTCCTCCACGACTGAGAACCAATGGCAAAGAGAATAAAATCAAGACAACTTTCTATATTCAGTCGACCCACTGAACAATATAGCTCCTAATCAGCGTCTGTTCCTTTATTGCAGCCATCCTAACTACATAGGAAACAGGTTCTCCCTCTCACCCCTACAGAAACCTTCCCCTGAGGCACCAATGATGCTTAGTACTTCTAGTCCTGCATGAATCATTTCCGAACAGCTGTTGGTCGATGGAGAGTTAACCTTCAGAAATGGGGATATGCCACCAATGATGATCCCAGCTGCCAATGTGGGCAATTAAAAACTATGGAACATCTTTTAGTTTGCTCCATTCTTGAAGATTTCTACAGATTCAATGATTTTGAAACCTTAACATCCTATGTTGGATGGGTGTAGTGTAGCGATTCGATAAGAAGAAAACCTCCACAAAATACTCTCGCACTCCTGCCTCAGATTGAAAAAAATCTTATGAAATTCGATTTATTATGTATGCACAGTTCGACATTTCATTGTGGTAAAATTTAACATTTTAGGTGAGAGCATATTATCTATTTTTTATTTATTTATGTCAGTAGTTTGTGCGATTGTTTTAATGTAGCCAAGTTTTAAAATGACACCTTAATCTATATATTTCTTTTGTTTTGGTTTTGGAGTAAGCAAGAAAGATTGGTTTATCTGCAAGAAAATATACGAAGAATTGCGGTATAACATACCAGTAGTACTGTTGAGACTAATCTGATACTTGTAACTTTGCCAATTCAAACCGTGGCTCTCTCTACTTTATGTTGCCAAAAACCAGCACTTTCGTTTATCTGGCGCCAAGTCATCAAAAGCTATTTTTTTTCAACCCAATTTCCATTTTGAAAGTTCAGTTTCTTGTAATATTTCGGTGTGAAAATAAAATAATCTTATCTGATTCCCTTTCCTTATAAAAGAAACAAACTTTTTTCCAAGAGAGGATAAAGTAGGAATTAAAAAGGGCATATTATGAGGATATGTAGGATAAATATCAGTTGACCTGCGACTTTAAGAAACCAAGATTGTATTGGTCAGAGAAAACATTCTATTGGGAGTTTGTTTCACAAAGTAACGTCTTAGGAAGAAGCTGTTTGAGTAGAACTTATTCAGTATGAAAAGAACCTGAAGGAAATAGAGATGATTCACCGACAGTAAACATGACATAGCTGGTTCTATCTCTGAAGGTCTAGGGAATTAAGGAATACAACTCATTGGTAACAGCTGCCATAGTAATCGTGATAGAGTAGGGAGAGGTTAGCTACTTTTTTTCTTTCAATACTTCCCGCGGTCTTTGCCAGTTTCTAAAATCTGAAATCTCATTATATTGCAATATTACTCCCCGAATTACATTTAGATTACCCGTGTAATTCACACACGCCTTAATAGCACAAGGCACATCACCAACTGTTACAGTTAACTCAAATAATTTCAGTTTTTGTTTATCATCTATATTTTCCAAAAAATATATTATAATTACATTTTATTCAACTATATATTTAACTTTATTTGCAATGACTTGTCCCTTGAGTAAAATTCTGCAGGTTTTGATGCAAAAATAATTTCGACGAATTCTTGAATATGGTTTTCGCTAGAGAAAGTTTTCCACATCCAAGTGTTTTTTTGACGATCAGAAAAGGTAATAATCAGTTGGTGTAAGGGCAGATGAATATGGCGGGTGTGATAGAACAGACCAACCAAATTCCAAAAGTTTCCCTCTGTTATTCTTGCCTTGAAGAGGAACATTTTCCTTTAATACACGGGATCTGATTGTGTAAATCTTTGGCAGAAAAATGGTTAGGAAAGATAGCAAAAAGACAAACCTTACTAAGAGGTGTAAAGGACAGAAAGTTGTTGAGAGCTATGATCGCTCGCATCCTGGACACGATTCAAAAAAGAAGAAGAAATATTCCATAAAAGCGTATGTTGAAGTTCGCCCTTTTCAAATTTCTTTCTTTTTCTTTTTCTTTTTTTTTTTTTTTTTTTTGGTTTCCACAAGATGCACTTAGGCTATTTTGGCATCACATTGACTAAGTAGTCAAAGAGATAAGGAATCTGATATAAAGCGCCATATTGCTTGATTTAATTGACTCAGAAGTTGTCAAACCTCCGGTCATTCTTCGTGAGGAAACAATCATTTTTTTGTTATGATTTAACTTGATTCTGTCTCATCTGGCAAAATTGATTATTTTCAGTTGGCACCATTGGTTCCCTGAAATTAAACAATAGATAGATAGATAGATAGATAGATAGATAGATAGATAGATAGATATTAAAATTCACTAAGTGATGAGGAGAGAGTACTTAAAAAAAATTTAGCACTCTCAGTGCATATGAAATACAAGTGGGACAGAAGAGAAGCAGCCTATAACAATCCTAACGAGTTTGGTTAAATGCCTGACATAACTGGTATTAAGAGAGATAATAAAAATACAAATATTACTATGAGCTAGAAAGGATAAGACATTGTGAATGGACATAATCGGTCACGCCTTGAAAGGACACGGCAAATAGAAGAATTATTCTATTGGCCCTTTTCAAATTTATTTTTTGTTTCCATAAAGATGCACTTATGTCGTTTTAACATCCCACCGACTAAATAGAGACAGTGAATCTGTTTGAAAACAGCCTTGCTTGTTTTAACTGACACAGAAGTTGCCAAATTTCAGGTCATTCTTGGCCAGTGAACAAGGAAGAGAATGCGCTTATTTTTATTAAAAAGAACCGTGGAATCGTCCTCTGGTGGGCATGTGTATTTGATTTGGTCTGATTCGTGTCAAATGCACTGAGAGTGAGGTAGGTAGTTTCCTGCGAGATTATTTAGTTATTCATAGAGCTGCTTTTTTCCCCTAAAATTGCCACTTCATGATTGGATAAAATGCTTTGAAGTACATGTTGTATAAAAGATGAAACAGGGTAAAAGAAATTATATTAGCAAATTATTTGCGAGGTGTTTATTCATGTGTGCACTTAACACTGAATATTCAACCGCTTCATGAATACCAAAGTTGCTAGCCTATATTAAAGATATATCGAAATCTATACCGTCAATAAACACACCGTCGGGGTACTGGATGCGCGCATAGAGTGGGGACGCCTCGAGCAGTTCCACCTTACTTACAGGAGAATCATACTTGCTTTGTCGATCATGATTTCTAAGTAAAACACTACCTGGCTGTGAGAGCCACAAAGGGTGGGAGATCCTGGGAAATTTTTGGAAACCTTTCGTAAGTTGTTGCATTAGTTCTTGAACCCAATAGTGTTCTTATAGTGTAGAGAGCCTCGGTTATTACCTCTTCCCAATGTCTAATTGGAAGGTTTGGGTTTTCAAGTGCTGACTGTACGGTCTTCCATATTATACCATTGTATCTCTCTCGCACTGTCCATTTCCTTGAGGATTGTATGGGGTAGTGGGGCTTACGGCCGCTCCCTATAGCAATAGGAATCTTCTTAGTTGATCGGACATAAAAGAGGTCCCGCTATCTGTAGGAATATAAGTTGGCGCTCCGAATATTGAGAACAATTAGCAAAGAGAGCGTATGACCGTTGTTGCATATATATCTGGACAGGGAAAGGCAAAAAGGAATCGCGAGTACTCCTCAGCGACAACAGATATTTGTTTCGGGATTTACATGGAGGAGGGCCCTTAATTTACATGTCCAGCCTCTCAAATGGCTGTGTAGCTTTTACCAGGGTTCCTGGTTCAGGTTTGTAGAAACTTGCTTTTGCTCAAGAGCAAATCTGACAACCGTTTGTTATTTGTTTCACGTCATCAACTGAAAAGCGCAAATTCTGGCTTCGAACCACATAAGTCATCCTCGTGATGCCTGGATGACAGAGATCGTTATGAACTTTTTGTAGATCTTTGGTGCTGTTTATTGATCTACACAATCTTGGTATCGCGTTCGCCGTTGCATTTTCCTTTCCCGACCGATAGAAAACGTCAAACGAAAAACAGGAAAGCTCTGCTCACCATCTCGCTATCATTTCTTTTTTTATTTTGCTTGACGTCTTGGGGTTAAACATGAAAGAGACTGACTTTTGGTCAGTGATTAATTTAAAGCAGTGACCAATTAAGAAATGTTGCCATTTTTTTAGTGCCTCAACTATGATATAAGCCTTCTTTTTGACAGCTGAATGTCTTCACTCAGATTTTGACAATGTTCTGGAGAAGAACGTTACAAGGTGGTTGGATTGCCTTAGCTATAGCGTGGTCGGAAGCGTCGGTTTCTACTTCGAGGGGGCAATGTCAAGATTCACCGAAGGGATGTCTGAGTTGGCAATATCTCTTTTTAACTCCGCAGAGGCTTTAACAAAAGCAGAAGGTAAAGAAAATTTATTAATTTTCGTAAGTCGGTGTATTTTTTTTTCAGAAAAGAAAGGTATCCAATGAGAATAATGGTCGAACATACCCATGATTCGTCGCAAGTCGTTATGTTGGGAACTGTTTTGGGGTCAATTTCTCTTCATGTTTAAAATGTGTATTTGTGTTGTTTTCAATACTAGTAGGACCGTGGATTCCGAGCCTCGTATGTTGAGCACGGCTGAAATTCCAGTGAGCGTATTTCTATCGTTTTCTAAAAACTTTCAACAGCCCATTGCCATTTCTGAATAGGGTGAGGTTATAGTAGGGGCAAGATATTTTATATATAGGGCCTCTCTCACATCGAAATCCATCCGATGATTTGATTTATATATATTCTTCACCGAGGTAAAATCTATCTTCAGCAAGACCTCTCTATTTATTTGTTATTGATTTCATTGTTTAATAAAATCTAAATACAAAGGAGACAACAATACAAATACATATACCATACGTCCCTGCGCAAAAAAATAACGTTCCTAGTCATAATATATATACATATATATATATATATATATATATATATATATATATATATAACGATGTACAGAAGAAGATTTTCAGTCAATGGTATGCACAGATATATATTTTTATTACATGAAAAGTTATTATGATAGATACTTCGTATTTCAAATAGACACCCTATTTTATTGATTAGATAGTGTCTATTACGTCTGCTTGCCTGTATATTCGAGAAATCCGGGTAAAATGCGTTCCTCAGCATAAATCCATTAATTCATACATATACATACATATATATATATATATATATATATATATATATATATATATATATATATATATATATATAGAGAGAGAGAGAGAGAGATGGTTAGAGTTGAATCAGACCAGGAAACAGTGCTCAACACACGTGTGAAAAAAACATGTAGACCTTTTAACTTTAAAAAATTAGCTGATTTTTATTTTATTTTTTAAAAATCGCCTGAGAATACCATCAAGGTTGAAACCAAGGTTTCAACTGATCTCCTAATTTTTCATGTTATATCTATCTATCTATATATATATATATATAAAAATCTATATATATATATATATATATATATATATATATAGTTTCTTTTATCTGACCGAAGACTCGTAATTAATAAAACAGTTTTACAATTTGTTTGATGTATCAAAAATTCTTTGTCCTTGTTGGGTAATGAAGGTGCCACATATGAATCCACGTCTCCAAAATGCATTTTTCCGAAGCTGCCTTACTTACTTTAGCTTTATCCATATATTCTTCCAACACACCAGTTCTAGAAAGTTCCATGTTTCCTGCATTTTTAAGAATCAATGTGAACAAGAAAACGTGCCCTACTTCTTGAGTCATTATTATATACTCCATAAACTTTTGAATTTTTGTTAATAGAATTCAATTCTTTGGTTCCATAGACATGAGAGTCAAAAGGTCTATATCATTCCTTTTCTTGTAATTTTCGGTAAACTTCTTGCTAACCAACCATCTATTCATTTGGACAATTCTGTGATTTGGTCATATTTCTGAGATTCCATATAAAAACTCTCAATGTATTTCTTGACTAATTCTTCCGAAATACTGGCTGGTTTATCATTTGAAGGAAAACCTAAAGTTCTCAACATTAAAAAGTTCATCTCTCCAGTTGAGCACGGGACAAACGCCATTATGGTCGTCCATACAGTTGCTACATTATATTCTGATTGTGCTTACAGTCAGGAATTTACTTTTCCAAAATTGTTTCCATTGCCTTAATTTAGACTCTCTGCTTCGATTGGGAAGCACTTTTGGGTAATGAATAATGATTCAGATTCAGGAATCAGAGAGACGTGTTCGAATTCATTGCATTCACTTATGTGCTAATACCTTAGGAAAGGTGTGAATCCATCTCTCCCCCCACCTATGGAAAATTCAAATGATAGATTGACTCCTATAGCATTTGTTGGCAACGAGTCTAGGCGAAGGAAAACCACATTATGCTTTGAATGCCTTACATTTATAAATTCTAAGAAGAGAGATGTGGGTAACCTCAACATCCCCGGTGCAAAAGGAACCAGCAAGTCATTGGACTATACTGCCTTGATTGCCACCATGAGCCACGATTACAACAGAGGATGGAGGGTGACCACAGCGGCGAAAAAGACGCTAATTGAATAAATGATGATGATGTCTGATTGACGTCTAGAGAGCTTTGACTATCAGAATTATCCAAACTCCGGTAAGCATTATTCCAATAACAATTTTGGAAATTTCTGTTTGCATAACAACAGTGTATTTGCAATTAATTCTCCGACGAAACCATATCATTCTACTTCTTACATTTCTTTTCAAGAACGTCTGGAATTTTGATGGTTTTGCTTCTTGTGTAATCGTTTTCGATTCAAATGGATATTGGTCGTCCTACGAGTCAAGTTTCTGAATAGCTGACATTTTAGCTTTGTCCTTCAACTTCCTTTCAGGAATTCTTTCGGGTCGTTTCTGCTATAGTCACCGTTGTTGGGTCTGGTAATGGAATCTCTTTGGATTCATGAAAGTCTTTTCCTAAATTATAATCAGCATCATAATTATGATAATCGGAATTATTTTTTTACTTGTTGGACGGTATGTCGAGCAACTGCTCATTATTGGCATTGCTTCTCTATTCATGTTGCTATTCTTCTCGTTAATTTGTACTGAGAGAAATTCAACAGAGCATTCAAGGAGGAAGGAGCCGTCTTAATTATCTTGACTTGTACTGAGACGGAAATCAGCTCTTTGATAAAAATGGTGACACCCTGGGTAGTCGTACACACACACACACACACACACACACACACACACACACACACACACATAAATATATATATATATTAATTTCGCTATTATATATATATATATATATATATATATATATGTATGTATAAATATATATGCATATATGTATTACATATACATATATATATATGTGTATATATGTATATATATATATATATATATATATATATATATATATATATATATGTGTGTGTGTGTGTGTGTGTGTGTGTGCTATATTAAAGACAGCAGACATATTTTTGTCTCTAACTACCCTGACGATGACTTAAGAAAGTCTAAAGATTGGACCATATTTCCTCCAAAAATGAACGTTGTACAATTTCTGACAGAATGGCCTCCTTATCTAAGAAGAATTATTCGTAATTTGGAAAAGTCGATTAATAAAATGAATGTTATAACAGCTGTTATAACGAAATGATCAAGCCGAAGATCAAATAGCGTTATTCTTTAAACCTTTTGGTAATACCGATCATGTAACTAGCGGGTGGGAGCGGTTTAAATAGAGCTGTGATTTGCACGTGTGTTTATGTGTCTCTCATTGTCCTAGCCCTCTTCAGGTCAATCTCCTCGATCAAGGGCGATAACTCTGTACAGTTATCTCCCTTAGTTGGCTCCGCCATAGCTATTAATTGACTCAAAATGTCTGTTGTTTTAATAACAATGCTGGAAGCCTGTCGCTATTGACATGATAAATCTTCAAATGAGTTCCAGGAAGTAACTGTCTTCTTCTACCATTGTCACCAAAAATGAAACCTTGCCACCAGAAATGGAGCATTGCTGTCATATTTGGGCTGGAGCTGCTCAATTTTCATTTTTTTTTTTTTTTTAGCCTTTCATAGAGTTCGAAATTTTTTATGCCGTCTATTGCGAAAAATATTTTCCCCACTCTACAGCCTCTTTCCCAAAAAACACAATGCTGCAAGCCTTTCGCTATTTACATGACAAATCTTCAGATGAGCTCCATTCTTTGAATTTCTATTGGGAAAACTACAAAACCTCACTTGGAACTCAATTGTCAAAGAAGAATGAAAAATGGTCAACTGATTATATCGCTTCAGGAATTAACTGGTTTCTTCTAATTATGAATTTTCTTTAAAGGGGCCGGATTAGACCAAATTTGAAGCATTGCCACCAAAAACGGAACATTGCCACCAAAAGGGGTATATTGCTCCATATTCCTAACTTTCCAGCCTCGATAGTAATCAAAGTCTTTGACGCTGTTTATTGCAGAAGACTTATTCTTCAGTCTGCAGACACTTTCCCACAGACGCAAGAATACAACTCTCTCGCTACTAAATATCCCCATGGCAAATTCTCAGTTGAGCTCCATAATTTACTGCCACGAGTTTAGACGTTTACAATTAGGACACGCCATGCTACAACCATGGAGTTTAATCACTCTCATTTCGTCCACATTCCAAATGTTAGAATGATTTTCCATTCCACTTATTCGCAAGAACTGCTAATTTTTAAATAGACTCCCGTGTGGATGCTTCCCTGAATCCTGTAGTTATAACCGCTTCAGGTCAGAGTCAATCGTTATCTAGCTTCCTTATCTTCATGTCACCTCCTCTTCCATTCGTATCCCTCACAACTTTCATCATTAATATGTCAGCCATAATCCTCTACTTTGAGAGCTCTGAACTGAGTGAAATTTAGAAAATAAATGTCGGTTTGATGCACAATTCGTTATTTTTTTTAGTTAAGTCTGTTAAAGAATTAGGCGATTTCAAAAATTCACCAACTTCCCAGTTTATCATTTATTCGTGAAACATAGAACAGACTTTTACTATCCCCACATATGTTTCTCTTTGCCTTATTACTTTTGCTTTGTTCACAAATCAGAACAAAAGAAACCATTTTTTTTTTAAATTAATTTTTGTAAATTTTTTTTCAGGATGCGGTGGGGGGGATTTTAAATAAAAATGTAAAAGCGAGCTGCGAAGTCAGTCACTGGAGACTATATTTTTGTTTGTTTTCTAGTTGACAAGAAAAGCCTCAACTCCAGAAATTATTTTTTTTTTTTTTTTTTTTTGAAAACTCTTGAATTTGAAGTGAGCGATAAATGTCTCTGCTTATCGAAATAGAATCGAAAGTGCCAACACCCGCTGTAAAAGAAATTCATATCGACTCAACGTGATATTATTGACGGTACAATTATAAAACTCTCTGTATCAAAGTAGTTTTTTTTTCAAATAATCTGTTTACACTGTGGCTGGTTACAAATATTGTTTGAAATTAAAGACTGACAGTTTCATAATTAATGCGAATTATATAGATTCAGAAATAATCGCGTCATCGAGACACAAGCATGTCTTCTTTTTCTACGCGCAGTGTACCTTCAGGAAGACATTGGCTATCACGGCTCTCCACAATCCACAATTTCTTTGACTGCTGCAACTCTTAACAAATTTTGCCTTTTGTTATCTCTCATAAACAATGGTCCGCTATGCATTCACTCCAGCTCACTCGAAAGATTATAGTGGTGTTCATAGCGTATATGTGGCACAAGGCCGAAATTATAGGACAACCAGTGAGAATCGAATTCACAATTCCGTCGTAAATGTTATGGTGTGACGAGTTTGCTGATCCTTGCACCACGTCTAAGACTCCAAAATGATTTTCTAAGCGTAGCTTATATGTGGTACAAGGCTGAATTTGTGGAGCAACCAATGAGGATCGAACTCTCTACTCAGTCGAAATTGACCTAGCGAAACATGTTGATTTTCTATACATAGCTTAGATATGGCACAAAGCCGGAAATATGGGGTACCCAGTGAGGCTTGAATTCACTACTCAATCGAAATTGATCTAGAGAAACATGGTAATTTTCTATGCCTAGCTTAGAATGTGGTACAAGGCCGGAAGAATGGAGCACGAACTCAGTATCGGACTCACTACTCAGTCGAAATTGATCAAGCGAAATATGTTAATTTTCTATGCCTAGCTTAGATGTGGTACAAGGCCGGAAGTATGGGGCACCCAGTGAGGCTTGAATTCACTACTCAGTCGAAATTGATCTAGCGAAACATGGTGATTTTCTACACCTAGCTTAGATATGGCACAAGGCCAGAAGTATAGGGTACCCACTGAGGATCGAACTCACTACTCAGTCGAAATTGATCTAATGAAACTGACAAAGGTGTATTTTAAATTTTAAGTAAATTATTAAGGTGCAGGAAAATGTCATTGGAAAAAACGAAAAGAATACTCAGTTGTTATGTAATAACTATGCCAATACAGCCAAGCTTTTTCCCTCATTATGCGTCTAAGAAGTGCCAGCTGTCTCTTCCTGATTCTGAGTATAATAGGCCTTTATGTTAACATTTTTCTTGGGACTTCTTCGTTGCATACGTGCTCCTTCCATAGTATCCTCAGCATCCTTCTGTAGAACTACATATCCGTTGCCTCCAGTCTTCTGCTCATTTGTGAGGAAATCGTCCAGCATTCACTTATATATAGGAAGATTGATATTCAATAGCATTTTAGTAAACTTTTCTAACGTGTTTTCTAATAGACTGCTTCGCCTTTGGAAGGCAACTTTTCCTTTCGGATTTCAGTGTCACATTTTCCGTCCTCTGTTAAAATACTCCCCCGGTATTTAAGCTTCTGTATTTGTTTGATTTTGAGATTGAATACGACAAATAACATAGACAAAATGGAACCTTAAAAAGTCTTTAGACATATACAGATCACTCAGATGATCTAAAGAGATTAATCTTTTGTCTGAATTTCTGGGATGAAGAGTTATTAATATTTACATTCGGAATAATATCCTCATCTTTGTTGTTATTATCACTTGATTGCATTTTGTCTGAATTTTTGTAATGAGGAGTTATCAATATTACACTATTTGTATTTGGACTATTGTCCTCATCTGTCAAAGATGGGGACAATAGTCCGAATATAAATACTATAAATAGGAAATTAATCATTGAAAAATATTTACAAGACAATATTATATAAAGCTATATTCGTTTAGAAGGAAACATTCGGCATTCATCGACCGAGCAGCCAATGCCACTATCGACTGAAATTTATAAAATCTTTCTCTTAAAACATTTTTTTCAGGAAATAGGTTTCTCAAGTCCACTAACTGTTATCGCTCTTTCCAGCACTGATGAGTTTTCTGTCCTTGCCTTTTGTTTGAGGTAGTGTGGAACATATGTATCCTTTCTTTTCTTTTTTCAATCATTTCACTCCAAGCAAGGCAATAAAGCCACTCAGAAGCAAAGGGCTGTTGATTGTTAAAGAATAAGAAAACATACTATTAAGGAGAGAGAACAAGAATTAAGAAGACAGAAGATAACGATTGACATTGCATTTAAATGTTTGATGAAAAAAGTTGACTAGAAAACAAGAAGCCGGAAGAGAGTTCCACAAGCGAGAAGTGCGATCAAAACAAAAAAAAAACGGTATGGTGTATATCTAACCATTTCAACTGTAAAATGATGAGACCTAACAGCCAATTTAGTAATGCGCTTAAATTCATAATGTCTAGCTACGACAGAAGATTATCCTGATTATCTAATCGTTTTCGTTTCTAGTTACATGTGCTTGCTATTTTAGTTGTTGCTGTTGTTCAAAGTTCTCCAGGGTTGTCTTCTGTTATGCGGTATAGTCCTTTGTGATTCTGTAAGGCCAACACACGAAGTTTGAAAAAGTATAGTCTTCCCTATGCCCACAGACATCCTTCGCTCGAAGCCATTTTAATAATTTATCGGATGTGTTTATTTGTTTTGTTTGTTTAACGGCATATCAACTCTGTTTGGGTCATTTAATGCTGAAATTTAATTTTATTGAGATTGTTAGTAACTTCTTTTACAAAAATGTATTGCTGGTAATATTTTTTGTTTCTTAGGAATATGTATTGCTAATAATGTTTTTACTATGAAAATGTATTGCTGGCACCTTCACTATAAACATGTATTTATACAATTTCATAGTGTTTTGACCCTAGTTTGGGGGTTCACTATTTGCTCATAGCTGGGACCCTAATAGTTGCTACCACCCCGGGACAACATCAGTTAAGGGGTGGTTCCACCTTCCTTAAAACCTCCCGATTATTGATGAAGTGAGCCGCCACTTTTCCGTCCTAATCTTGACCTTAAGCTTAAAGGACAAGATCAGTTGGGAAAAAGTGAACTTCTCGCCTCCATAGAATCCCTTCTGACGTGTCGTCCAAATCACGACTCACATAACACCTAGTAAGCACAAGAACACGTAGTGACCAGCCTTCGTCATCGGCGGCACCACATTATTACAAACAGACAGGACAAGGACAAGGACAAAGAACTTTCCACGCAGCATGCGAACCATGAGGCCTTCAACAAACTTACACAACGGCGCTACGACACTGCAATGAAAAAAGACGTGACCCGGAGTATCGACCTCCTCACCACAGCGCCGGCAGTTAGGAGATTTCTCCAATCCCGCTGAAAAATGTCTTTTGGCTACCCAGCGGGCTCCAGCCAGGTGAGTGATGCCTCATCGTTATTGAGACACTTCAACCCGGGCGCCCAAGGCCATATTGAGCAAGCCTAAAGCTTCGTAAGACTGAGCTCGTCTATCAGTTCATCACGAACGCCCCCCCCCTAACTAACACTTGATACAGTGCACTACGAGACAACGCCTGGACGTTGGAGAGGCCATCCGTCGTCCGTAAGCGTCGTTTGAGCAAGGTGGCATTCATGATATAAGGAGCACTCAGCTCGAGGTAAACGGCCGGCCTCATCCTTGCAGGAGTGCACACTTCTCAGGGAAGAGAAGTTCTTACAGACGTCTTCCTTCCAGAAGGAGTTCTCCTCATGCAAATCGCGCCACATTCAATCTAGGAACGCGATACGAAGCATATACTACCGAATCGCAATGCTAGGTATAAACATACCGCCTTCAGAAGCGTGGACGCAACAGATCAACCGAGGTGCCATAGCGGCTTTGCCTCTCCACAAGGAGAAAAAGGGCCTCACTAATGAAATTAGGGTGGCAGAAAGAAGAGGAAGTACAGAGAGTCGGTAAAAGAGAATCGGGTAGATGTACGAAACACGTACTCCCTTTAAAGAAAGCCTCCTTCGAGACCACAAAATGCAATCTCAGCCTTCCCGTGTACCTCCGACCAATTCATTTCCAACTAGATATCGGGTCCGAAGCAGTATCTTGATCGAACTGTACGTCTATAGGAAAGGTCCAGGAAGAGAGACTACCTTCCAAGCACCCAACCGCAAGCCAACAGGCTTATCGCGGTTGATCTTGGCCCCTGTCACCATCTCGTACCAACTGATTTCTTTGCTGACTTCGTCGATCTCGGCCCTGCTCGACACAAGAATCAAAACGTTGTCAGCATAAGCAGAATACCTGGCCGAGGTGGAAGCACCAGTTAAGGAAATCCTGTGTAAGACAAGATTCGCCTTTAAGGTCCCAACGCAAGAACGTAAATCATAGGCGAAAGCAGACAACCTTGACGAATGCAACGAGACAATACGAAAGGTTCCGATCTTACCCCATTCACTTCCACCAGCGTACCGGGAGTCGCATACAGAAGCCGGATCCAGGAGCGAAAGTACGGCCCGAAATCGGCCGCCGAAAGGACAGCCTCCAGGAATCGATGGTCAACCCTATCGAAGGTCTTGGACTGATCTAAATTGATTAGCGCGGCTCCACTGTCGACTTGTTCGTTGATCAAGCGGACCATATGAAGGTTGTCCTGAATAGTCCTGCTCTTCACTGCTCGGAGCCAACCAGACTAGAGAAGCAAATCTGGAAATGGTTGACTAAGATCTTTGCCAAAATCTTTAACTGTATTTAACATGGTTAAAGGGCGAAAGTTATCTAACCCATCCCCATCCTTCTTGTCCTTGCGTAAAAACTTGATCACACCCCTGGTAAAGCGTTGAGGTATAGACCCCTGCTTCATCCAGTTGTTGTAAATCAGTTCCAGCAAAGGAACAAAAACAGACGACTGCCTCAAGTAAACTTCGTAGAGAAGACCATCTAAGATTTATCCAGACCAACCTTCTTCAGCGCTTCCCAGATTTCCGACTCTGTGATGTGATCCTCGCACTCAGCCGGTTCAGCTGCCTCAAGACAGGGAAAATCGGCTTAATAGACGTCGAACTAAGCAGGGCTCAGACCGGACTCCCCGGTGAAAAGTTTCTGAAAGTAATCACGAAAAGCTTCACATATGCATGCGTTTGTAGTCACGGTCTGCTTATCCGGCAATGTGACGCACGCGATATGTCGCCGAGACGCATTCTGAGACTCCTCTGCACGCAATTCATCAGCCATATTCGTCAACTCAGGGGACATTCTTTTTAAATTAGCCTTAACTACCAGACATGATCTTTCTTGATAAGCAAGAAGGTCAAATCTGCCTTAGCTAAGGCTATTTCCCCACTATCACGGGATTTAACTTCCCGATCTACCTTTTCATCACAAACCGTTGGCGCCGCTAATCTATCTAGATTGACTCGAAGACTAAAATTAACAGCAAACGTTCTAATTTTATATTTTAATTTATTCCACCAGACATTCCCAACTACAGTCCCCGTCAATTCGCTCTGTATCATTAGTAGCAGCTGGTCCCGGAAATCCTGCTCACCAAATAATGATGAGTTTAATTTCCAGTAGCCAGCCATCCTAACCTTAGGCTTATCTGAGTTTACATGGACCCGAATAAGCCTATGATCCGAATAAACTATATAATGGAATCTTGGACATCCTAAGAGCCCTACACCGACTCTCCTAACTAAGACTCGGTTGAGGTAGCTAGAAAGCACCCCAGTAGCCGAGCCGTAGCTATTTTTCCATGTCCATGTCCATGTCTGGGGTGCACATTACGATACTTATCGACAAGATCAAACATCGATAAGGTCTCGAAATGGTTTCACATCCCGGTTGTTAGTACCCGAATATGGCCCTATACGATCTATGTCGGGTCAAGAACGGCATTTCACTCCCCTGCTAAAACTACCCGACGAGATGTGGTCAAAAACGGTTTGATCTACCGAAACAAAGTAGGCCACTCAGAATGTTCATTGGGCGCATAAACCCCGATGAGGCGAAGAGCTTTATACTTTATGGTAACATCCAGCACGCAATGCCTGCCCGCCGGATCTGCGATGACAAGAGTACACACAGCCTTTAAAGACTTGCTAACCAACGAAGAGACAACTCTCGAGCAACCACCAAAACATGCTGAATAGAGAGAGAACGCCCTAGACAGAATGCTCTGATAGTCATGAGTAGAAAACCGTGTCTCTTGTACACTACAAACATTCACCCTGAGGGGCTGAAGGTCACGAGAGAGCCTCGCCCTGCTAGACTCCGACCTCAGGTCTTGAGCATTCCAACTTGCTAACCAGAGAGCGATAATGAAACCGATTAGGGTTGCTCTCCTGCATTGAACATGGCCGGGTTTAGGACACCAACGGCCTCTCCCATCTCAGTTCTGATGGTGCCATCAGGAGACAGACCGCCAATGTCCGGGTTGGGGAAGAGTTCATTTTAGTGCTCTATACAGGGAGAGAAGAACAAAAAGCGGGAGCCTCTCTGGACAGTATTGATTTAGGTTTTCTTCATTTTCGTTGACGAAGAAATTCACTGGTGGATAAACATAAAAAGAGCTATTGGCTTCTCGTAACATAGCCCATATGTTTTCTGACCCCTGCCCAGTCCTAACGACCGTCAATATTCGTTTGGCTTTCGGAAAGTTATACAGATTTTCGATGTCCAAGTCATTATTTTTTTTTTCCATATTTAGCATTATTTTTAGTTATTTTCCTTTTCGGGATTGGGAAAAAGCTTTGTCTACCTAGTGTTAAGATATCCGGCAGACATCTTCACCCTTATTAAATAGTAACTTTTGTTTCAACTTTTTTTTAATGATAAGCTCTGCTGAGTCTGAGGAAAGGCTGTGCTGGCTTTTTTGAGTTTCATTCATTTTATTTTGGTGAGGGGGTGAATTACTGGGGGGGTTGAACAGGGGATGGATTGGGAGCTATGGACGGAGCAGGGTTTTTTAAGGAGGATTTGGAAGCAGAGGTTTTTTCTTAAGAGGAGTCATTTTGGAAGGGGCCAGTGTTATAGTTTTCCACATTAGGGGTTGGTCTATAAGGGGCTGTTTTGCGGATGTCGGAGATGCAGCTGATAAAGATTGCTTTAGTATTCTTCGAGGTTGATGTCGTTTATCCTTTAAAGACTCTTTTAATTTTTCAAGTTTTTCCTTTTTTACAAATGAGGGCTCGTATTTCAGACGCTGTTGGCGAAGTTTGCCAACGTGGGTGGTCGGAGAGTCGCCCTTAGAACAGGTAGAGGGAGTGGGGCTGTGCATGTCTTTAACCGTGGGGATTTCAGTGGAATGAGATCCCGCTGCCCGGAGCTTCCCTTTGACCCTGCCAACGACCTGCTATTCCCCCTCTTTCTTCTCCGCAACCGCACTAGCGGCGGGCAAAGGCTTTTCGGGGAATGGGGGCTGAGCGGCAGACCCAGCCGCCGCTTTAAACACACCGGCCCCGATCGCTGGCATGCCCCTTACAGGCGAGACGAAAATAACAGACTCAGTTGCAGGAAGATTTGGGTCGACAGGGTCCAGAATCTCAGAGGCCTTCTTCTCTATGCGGGAAAAGGACAGGTGACCAGTCTGCCCACACTTCCAGCAAATTGGTCTACGCCCGGTGACAATAATTGGCATTTTCTGGCCCGCTACATCCAGACAGTTAGGGATGGAGATGAAGGCCTTCCGATCTATCATTATTTCGAAATTACCCCCGGTCAAATCGTCAGAGGAAGCACTGGGTATCTGTCCAAATTGGCATAGATATGCAGCCAAGTGCTCCCCGATGATCTGAGGAGGAACATCAAACACTGATTAAAGATCCTCCACATGGCTTCATATTCTGTATGAAGAATAAGGTCTTTTGTAATAAGATCGCAACTGGATGCGGCTTCACAGTCGGCAGGCGTGGGTAACAGTCCGTCCCACATAAAATATCCCTTTCCTTTAAACACCTTCTCAGGTTTGATCCCCAGAGAAATTAGTGATTTTATTACGGTGTCTTTAGTGAAGCGACAAATTTTGCACGAACGCTTGTCCACCACAAAGACTGGCAGAATACTTTTCTCAAAGTTCTGTAATTCCTCGGGATTGACCAAAAGTCCTTATGCTGTGACCAGAGTGTGCGTAACTTTTGGCTTTCTCGAGGAACACGGTAATGTTGATCGTACACTTTGGTAGAGACCTCCAGCTAGAGGGTGTCTCTCCGACCTTTATATTTTCGTTTTTGCTTTTGTCGTCTTCTGCTGCTTTTGTCTGTTTTGTATATTATGACCCTTTTACGCAATCGTCAGGCCACATGTGTTAGATTTTTTTCTCGACTATTTATATATTCAGGTCAGTGCTGCATTGTGGGTAGTCCATTCTAACGGTTATTTTGTAGGGAGTGGTTTGTTTATTTATTTGAATTAATTTATGTTACTTAAACATATAGCGTATCTATCTATCTATCTCTTTCTTTCTTTCTTTCTTTCTTTCTATCCTTCTTTCCTTCCTTCTTTACTTAATTTTCAGTCAATACGTTATATATAGTGGATACACGTGTTTGAATAGATATTGCTTTTATTTAAATACTTTCGAAAATTCAGGCCGATAGACGAAAATCTACTGTCTAAAAAACAGACGTCTATTCAAACACGTTTGTCCACTAAAAATAACTTCTATAGTAATAAGAAATGAGAATATGGATAAAATTCCATTAATTCCCTAAAAATAAAATTATCTTGATAGATAGATAGATGTAGGTAACGGAAATGTACATAGATATTTTATTTTATCTTTCATAATAACAATTACTCTTTGCGGCCGTTCCGTTTAAGACTATAATTTATCCTTTATTATTAATGTCCAACCGAGAAAAAATGTATTTTTAAAGAAAACAAAATATCCTCTATGTACAAATAAATAAAATATTTCCGTAACAGCGGGTATGTATAACTTTGTCTCACTTTAATAATGGCAATAATGACTCACGTTAATAATGACAATAATGAAGTTTAGATTAACAACAATGATTGTGAAATAGATATCTCTTAGCTATATGTTTTACCTGTGTTCCCAGGATAGAAAATCGTTTTGTTGTTATAATCAGCCGCGTTCCAAATTCTGTTAATCGGCATAGAGAGTTAGTACAAATATATATTTCGTCTTATATATATATATATATATATATATATATATATATATATATATAACAAATATATATTTGTACTAGCTGAAGTACCCGTCTATGCCGATCAACATGGTGATTTTCTTTCGTGTTTCGGTGATAATGCTAAAAGCTTATTCGACAATGTGAAAGGAATTTACTTAAAATAAATAGACAAAATTTGTCTATATTATTTAATAAAACATGCATTAATGAAAAATGCTGCCTAAATACACACAATTTAATTATATATATATATATATATATATATATATATATATATATATTCGTTTTCATTTCTATTAAATAGAAAAGTATAATTTTAGGTATGGTTTTATTCGTTAACAAGTATCGATAAGTCGATTAGCTATAAATTTGGAGCTCAATGCATGATTCCAAAACTTCTATATTTGGATATATTGTGTTGAAACTTGATCCTCTGTGAAATTGTCATCCACGTGAATCTTACGATCGCAAATTTTTTAAGTTCAAAACTTTATTAAGCTAAAGCTACTTGACAAAATATGTTTGAAATGGTTAAAACAAAAGCAAAAATCGTTAATATAACATACATTTTATTTATACCAGTATTTTGGAAATATTTTTAAAAATCAATCAAATAAATTGTCCTCAACTCTACCAAACCCTGAGGGATCAGATCCTAAGAGGAGAGCTTAAATTGACTGAAAAATGTTAGGTTGACTGCATTAATATCTTTCGCTGTTTCCTTTCGTTTTCACGGTTGGTTTGCCTTGTAAGGCAGATATATTTTTTTAAGTAGGAAGGGCGTTGTGTCCCCTGTCATCAGGGGGTAAATACAATAACTATCAGGATCTGTCCAAAACTTAAAAATGGAGCGAAATAATTGGATTGACGAATTTCTCTTTCAAATTAACCAAGTAAGAAAACCATGAAATGTTAGCGCATTAAATTTTCCAATAATGGTGTGAGTCATTGAAGGTGCGGCCCAGTTTTCAGCATTTTCACATTTCTGGTGTTTCTAATTAGCAAAATAAATCCCACGTTGTTCCTGTAAATCAATACAGATGCAGAAAAAAAAAGACAAAAGGTAATTTTGTAAAACAAGCCAAGTCATGTGTACAGGCAATCGTGTTAATACGCAGCAGCTCTTTCGAGTGGAGAAGACCTACTTAGCGTTTTTATTTAATACCATGCGTTTTTATAATATAAAATCCAAAGAAAAAGTGGAAAAAATCAAACAAATTGTAAACTTTTTGTTTTATTGACAGCGCATTTTACCGACGTCAGATAGGCGCCTTCTGGCTATTTATTTTCTCTTTATTAACGGCTTTAATGATATAAAAAAATCACACGCAGTTCTGTTATTTCATTTCGATGAACATATTTATGGGTTATATAATGCCCAAATCTAAATAAATTTGCACGCAGCTTATTTTAGTGGAAGATAATAATAGTTGCAATGATACAAGTCTTATTAAATAACCCATAGCTGAGGGTAGAAGTGAATACATACCTTTTGTCAGGGTATTTGTGCGCAAGTGAATATAACGAAACACAAGTGGAATTGGAACTCGACTCTACGATTAAAAATCCCGAGCCATTATTCATTACACCGCCAACACATACAAGCTTTCATGACCTGGTATTCTCAAGCACTCACCCATCTACGTACTGACCAGGCTCGACATAGCTTAACTTCAGCGATCGTACGGGGACTGTTGTTTCAAGTATTATTATTATCAATGACATATCTCTGATATTTGTGGATTTTGTTCGATAAGCGTTTTCAGATGTTGATTGTCAGTTGCAGATGAACCTCCTCTATCACTCCGAACTTCAAGACTTGTATCCACGCCGAGGAACTTCAGAAATCAGCTGCGTAATATCTGATTACAAGTATAGTTCTTTCACCCTTAGCACTTTTAATGTTGAAAGTAGTATGAGAAGCACTATGACCAAGTTTGAACTCCTACAGAAAAGTAAACGTATGTCTTTTTCGTTCATGTTCTAGGTCAGGGGCATATAACGTTTTAAGCTAAATGATCATCGGAGGCCATCTCGCACATTTACAAATCTACCATTCGTCCATGCATTGAATACTGGTGCCATATCTGGTCTGGAGCCCTTGCTAATCATCTCGAGGTTCTTGACGAAATCCAGAAAAGATCTCTAACGTAATCGATCCTGATTTGACATCTCGACTTCATTCACTTTCTCGCCGACGTGGCGTGGCTTCCCTCTGTCTTCTCTACAGATATTTTCATGGCAACTGCTCTGATGAGCTTCTTTCCCTGGTATACCGACTACATGAATTTAAGCGTGCTACTAGATTGGCATCTAGGTCCCATCCGTTTACTGTTAAAATAGTTAAGTGCAACCGCCACTTTTACTCCAATGATTTGTTTTCTTGCACTTCCCAGCTGTGTAACTCTCTTCCGTTTATTTGCTTCCCGGATAAATCGGCATCTTTCTTCTTGAATCCCGCTCATCTTTTGTCCTTCTCTCAGTTCTCTCTATACCAATCTTTTACCTCCTTCTCACTCTCTGTACCCCCAGGCGTAATCGTGGCATTTTTCTTATGCTTAGGGTGAAATGATTATAAAAATGCTGAAAGAGATTGATATAAAATTAACAAAGTGGTCACTTTAATCATTCGGAATGAGTAATATATATTTTGTGCAACTATTATAACAATATATTAGGATGCAATTAAAACAGGGTGGTCTGAAAGTCTTGTCACTCGTATCCTCCAAAAAGTAATGAGAACAATAGAAGAACAAGTAATACAGTAATACAAAGCCCATGTACTGGATTCAGTTTATTCACTTTCATTGATGAAATCAAGGTCCTTTGTCATGTATTTTGACATTGTGATTTATGAATGCTTAGCTCGGAAGGCCGTTTTCATAGTGACTTCTGTCTGGCCCTCATCTACCAGGAAATTATCCAGCATTCACTACTATATAAGGAGATTTCATATTACATAGCACTTTTGGTTTGTTTGTTTGTTTGTTTTTTAATAATTTCACTGCAAGCAAGGTGAGAGTGCTACTAGCACGCAAGGGGTTATGAAGAGTGAAAACAAGAGTAAAGAGGGGTGCTTGAGAAAAGCATATAGAGAAGGACGAGGATCAGGATCAAGACATCACAAGATGTCGACTGAAATTACATTTGAATATTTGAAGAATATTGCTATCAAGAAAGCAAAAAGGGGGAAGGGAGTTCCACTGGCGGGAAGTGCAAGAGAAGAAGCTGTTGGAGTAGAAGAGACAACCGTGTTTAACTGTTTCGACAGTGGAAGGGTGGAACCGAGGTGCCAAACTAGAAAAACTATACAGGGTGGTCCGAAATTCCTGTCACTCCCTACCAAAAGGAAATGAATACAATAGATCAACAGGTAATACAAAACATATGCACTGTATTCAGTTTATTCACTTTTATTGATAAAATCAAGGTCCTTTGTCATGTGTGTTAACATTGTGATTTTGGGAATGCCTAGCTCAGAAGACCATTTTCATAGTGACATCTTGGTTGATCGTAGCACAGATGTCTGTCCTTCATCTATGAGGAGATTATCGAGAATTCATTGCTATATAGGAGATTTAATATTACATAGCATTTTAGCACTTTTTTTCTCTGTTTCCATCTACGTTTTGCTCTCTCTTAATACCTCACTTACCTTTTTTTTGTGTCTACTAAAAATAAAATAATGAAAAATACCGGATTAGAATAAATCCATTAATTCTTTAGAAATTCAAAGAGTGGGACACTCCGGACTATGCGACGCCATGTCCTGTGCGATATTTTACGAAGCTGTGCTTTGTTGATTGTTGCAAAGGTTCTCCAAACAGCGTCCTTCAACTGATGGGTATTCTGTTATCGTTCATGTGAAACCCTCTTCTTGATAATACTCCTCACAGTGTGTTGAAATAGAAAATTATATTATCTGGGGGTGACAAGATTTTCGGACAACCCGATAAAATCAGACATTATTTTCCGATCAGTCTAATATTTCGATGACAAGCATGCATTTCGTTTTCTTGCAGTTAGTCCTTTCCTCGTAAAATTCCACCTCTCACTTGTTAGCACCAATTTCCTTGTAGTTTTTATTTTCCTAAAAATCGCCTCGTTACTCACCTGTTCTGTCTATAGTATTTTTAGCGACGGAACTCTGTCGCAACAAACTTCAGGTGACTGGAATTTCGAACTCGATCTTTTATTTCGTCCACCGGGGTAGATTGTTCTAGTTCTATGTGCCATCCCTCCTCCGGATGTCTCGGTTATCTCCCTTTTAACTCAACTCTTCAAGTTTTTTTTCACCTCTGCAGTAGCCAGGCATTGAACTCACAACTCTTTGGGTCAAATTTTTTTACCCACTGGGCCATGTATCCTTGAGGATATCATGAATTTTGGGGAATTATAAACTTAATGTCTCACATAGAATTTTTACCAGATTTCATATTCCAATTTTTGTTGTTATTGCTTTTCTGTAGCACTCCGTAATACTGGTTCCCATATTGTATTCATTTCTATGCTTGGCTTGTTTAGGAGATTTTAATGGCCCAACATATGTGCTGATTACTTAAGTTTTCATATTTTCTAGTCATGTTCCAGTCTATTATTTCAGCCTCACCCTACAAGGGGTGGGGGCGGTGATCTCCCTTTCCCAACCATATGGGGGTCTGCTACGCCTGACTTTTCTATTTTCCCTCGTGTTACGGCTTTACGATGTTACGGCAGTCTTACCTTAAGATGACGGCCTGTCTCTACTTTATATTTCTTGCCACAGCTGCACGGGATGGCGTACACACAGTCCTTAATCATTTTCTTCCCTATGGGGGAGGGTTCTTATTTGGAAGCGGTATCTGTGAAGTATTGAACCGCTTTTGAAAGTTGTCCTCATATTATATGGACCACAGATTTTTTTATGTATTCTTCTCTGGTAATCCCTTCACATACGGTAGGCAGACCAAAGTTGTTTTCTGGGTATTTTATCTCCTTTGTACCCTTTTATTCCAATTTGTCGGAGTTTCTGCCATGTACCCAAGTTACTTGTTACATTGTTGGGTACTGCTTATACTGGCCATTTCTTGTTCATATGTCTTTGTACCGCTACTTATGACTTTTGCTCGATGTTGTAGGCAGTGGACGATCCCTTTCTTTGCACTGTATGAATGGTGTGAGTTGAAGATGAGATATTGTCCAGTAATTGTTGGCTTGCAGTATACGGGTTTGTCTTTATTAATGTGGATTCTAAAGCCATTTCTTCTAAGTTTTTTATATATTAGTTTGCCATTTCTGGTGATAATGGTGAGCCCATTGCTAAGCCTTATACTGTTGATATATGACTACTAAGAAAAGTTTTCCTTTTGTCTTCATTCATATCTTACACGTGTATAGTTCTTTTATTCGTCCGTGCATAGAATATTGCTGCCAGATACGGTCTGGTGCTTCTGCTATATATCTGCTACGGTCACCCATCTAAATTCTAACCAGGCTCGATGTTGCTTTACTTAGGGAAAACGCTGCATCAACGCGATGAAGTCTTAAGCCCTTTATACTACCCGAACCTACAAGCTTAGATCACCTGGTATCCTCAAGCGGTCATCCATCTAGTACTAGAAATTTTTTAGCATCTCTCAGTTGCGTCTGTGTCTTCGGACAGAGTGTGACTCAGTTGTGGCTCTATCCGCGGACAGAGATGCAACTGAGATAAATAAATACTCTGAGGTGCTCTGACCCAGGGAAAGTTTCCCGTGGCTGCCCTCCCCCCCCCCAATTGTACGATAGACGCCTGATCTTGTGTTGCATTCCATCTCAGTCTCAATCTTTTCTATAAATACTTTTATGGTAATTGTTCTGATGAGATTTTCGTTATGATACCTAGTCTTTTTTTAATTTAAGCGCAATACTAGACTGGCGTCAAGATCTCATCAATTTACAGTTGAGCTGCCTAGTTATAACCGTAAATTCTATACTAACAGTTTATTTTCTCGCACTTCCCGCTTGTGGAACTCTGTTCGGGTTCCATGCTTTTCAACTTTAATCTGCAAAAATGTAAATGCAATGTCAATCGCTATCTACTGTTTTCCTTATTATTCTTTCCTCCTCACGCTCATTATTAATGTTTCTGTTCCTGATTCTTCTACACCCTATAACACCTTGTGTCTTAGTAGCTTTAATTCCTTGCATGGGGTGATAACGATTAAAAAAAAAGTAAGCTTTGAAAATCACATATTATGTGAAGGCTAAACATCAAAGTGACTAACATAACCAATCCGGTGTAAATGATTTTCAAACTTTGATTTGGTTGTTATCATTATACTGGTCAACTCCCGTTCTGTCGCGTTTACAATTAATATTATGTTTTGATTACTGCCAATCTTTCCTTGTCTATCCGACCGTGGAAAAAAGTGATAAAATTTCTTTTGACAAGTTTGATTAGTCACAATATTTTTAATGCCATATCGCTTCATAACATGGAGGCTAAACATCTAAGTGACTAACATAACCAATCCGGTGTAAATGATTTTCAACCTTTGAAAGAACACTTTTTTTCTTGTAATCGCCTCCAATTTCTCTCTCATTTTGAATTCTGTTTGGTCCTGCTTTCAGATTGGCTGCCAGCCATAACTAATCTGCTCTGCCGCTTTACTTAGAGCTAGAAAGAGAAGAGATGAGTTCATGCCTTTTGCAACGGTATTTGTGCGAAAGGTAGCGTAACAGCTCAGACATGAATTCGTACTCGGCTAGCCGATTCCACTTGCCACGCCGATAGCCGTTAAACTACTCGCAAAGTACTTTTACTATGAATTGCATACCTATTTCTTTTTCTTTCTTTTTTTTATTTAAGTCGTATTTTTAGATTACTTAAAAAAATAGATAATATATAGAAAACGTTGCTTAAATTCTTTCCTCTTCCCTTTTAGAATGATTTTTTTAAATAAGCAAATTTTAAATGCTACGCTAATGTGACAGCTGTCAAAATGCAATAAAAGCTTTCCTTTTCTTAATGCAATCTAACAAACAACAAAGAATAAGCCTATTGCGTCCTTCGGAAAATAATGCCCGATTTTCGAATAAACGTTCTGAGTTTTAATATATTACAATAAAAATTTCACAGAAATGTATTACTCATCCCTAATGACTTAAGTGTTCTCTTCCTTAATTTTATATATTATTTTAATCATTTCAACTCAAGCAAGGCAAGAATGCCACTAGTACGCAGGTGTTACAGGGGGTGACAATGAGAGAAAAGACTGAGTCTAGGGAGGATTGAGGAAAGGACAAAAGATGAATGGGATTCAAGAAGACACAAGATGGTGACTGACATTTCACTTAAATTTTTGAAGATTATAGTTATCAGTGAAGCAAGTAAACGGAAGGGAGTTCCACTGTCGGGAAGTGCGAGAAAAGTAACTGTTGGAGTAGAAGTGGCATCTAGCTATTTTAGTAGCAAACGGGTGGGACCTAAATGCCAATCTAGTAGCACGCTTAAATTCATGTAGCCAAGGTACCAGGGGAAAATCTCGTGAGAACAGTTGCCATGAAAATAATTGTAAAAAATCATAGAATCCGCGTCAGGTCGGTGCCAAATCAGGGTCGATTACATTCCAGATCCTTCTTTGGATTTTGTCATGAACTTAGAGATGAATAGCAGGAACAACAGACCAGATATGGCTACAGTATTGAATGCGCGGGCGAATAGTAGATTTGTAAATGTGCAAGATGGACGAAGACGAAAAATATATTCTGGCACGGCACAGTGCCCCAATTTTATTTGCAGCATATGCAGCTTTTGATTCGATTTAATCGCTCCACTTCAAGTCAGTTGAAAATGTAAGATCCAAGAAGGCGCTATCCGTTTTCTTCCAAGAGTAATCTCTTTCAGAATGTAACTTAAAACATTATACAGCCCCTCATTCGACCATCATCTGCAAAAGAAATGCGTTTACTTTTTTATGCATGGGTGCAACCTTGATCTTAAAGCTTCTTAAAGTGTCGCCAACGGCCTCGACTTCGGAAGTTCCGCTGTGGCTATACTTATCCTGAAGACCAGGGTGGTAGAGGAAGTTCACCTGCAATTGACAAACAACATTTGAAAACCCCAATCGAACAAGACCAACTTCAAAATGTCAGAGAAATGTCACAGATAATAGGTTTCAGCCTATCAACAATATCGGTCCATTTCAAGAAAATTAGCTAGTTGAACAAGCTCTATAAAGAACTTGCACATGAACCCTGTGAAAGAGATTAACGTTTTCAAATGTGTTCGATTCTGCATGTACGAAATTCTTAATCGAATAGTGACTTACGATGAAAAATAGACTTTTTTTATACAATTCTAAACCATTGAATCAATGGCTTAATTATGACGAAGAATCCAAACATTCTTTAAAACTGATATTACACACATTTTGATATAATTTTTAAGTTAAAAGATATTCCGTTGCAAAGAAGATGCAGAAACTGCATTCAAATATATCTTGGCATCCAAACTTTTAGTGTTTAATCGTAAATACATAAATAACCCTGTAACACAATGGCAGATGTTCAAGATTTCTATTTTAACTGATTGAAATTTGATTTTAAAATCGGACCTTTTCCGAACAACCTAATAAAAAGTATATTCATATAAGACAATATATGGGTGTCAACATTTCAACAATATTGGAACATCTGGAGGAAACCAGCAAGAGGAAGAAACTTAATAAATTTCTCCTACATTTACTCAGTAAAATTCAAAGATTTTGAAGAGTGTTCGATGTTGCATCTGCAAAATTATTTATTTCTTAATCAAAGAGGAACTTACAGTGAGAAATGGACCCTTTATGACAATCGTAAATAATTATTATAACGAAGGATTCAAACACTTTTGTAAACCGAAATTGCAACAACAGAATAATATGGTAACTGTATGGTGGTCCGCCATTGGCTTTATCTATTATAGATTTCTGGAATCTAAACAAAGCAGTTTTACTACCAGCAACTGGGTGAAATGCATACTGAGTTAAGGGAAATGCGACTGTCAATTGTTAATGGACGACGTCCAATTTTGTTTCATAAAAATGCTACCAAGCTGACACGACAGAAGATTATCAACTTGTGATACGAGACTTTGCCACACCCACCATATTCTCTTGATCTCTAGCCCGCGAACTACTACTTTTTCAAGCATCCTGACACTTTTTAAAACCAAAAGACATTCCATTGCAAAGAAGATGCAGAAACTGCATTGAAAGATTTCTTAGCGACCAAACCTTTTTTTTAGATTTATCCTAAATCCATAAATAACCTTAGAACTCGATGGTAGAAATATATAGATTTTTCAGTGTCTCTATTTTGACTGATTTAAACATTGTTAAATACATTAATTCAAGAATAAATGTTGAAAATTATTTTCCTAACAACCAAATATTACGTGTGTGCATATGTTTCTAATGTATTTTATTTTTACTTTAATTAAAGTTAATTAACCGATAATAACTTCATCTTTTATGTTCATTCATGACATGAAAGGTCGTGGCTCACCACGAATTTCTTTTGTAGCCCAAAACAGTGTTTTACCCCTTACTATACTTCTTTGTTCATGTTCTGCCGATCATTTACAGGCGCTCATAGAGAGGAACGTTGGAGTATTGGATAGTGGCTCTGATTGAGGAATCTTTTTCTCTACTCTTCCCCAGCTTTAAATAGAACAGAATGGGTAATATAACTTTGGGTGGCAACCGGTCTGAATTCAAAACCAACCTGGAAGAGTTGGGCCCCGTCAGGCTAACCTGCCCAAGAGATACTACTTCTATGTTGGGTTACGGGATTCACGATAGTGAGTTTACTTGCTGCCACCCTCTTCCCTTTTGGTTTTTATATATCTTGTGAATTTCAGATTCTCTAAGCCCTCTTTCCTCCCTATGTGTCCTTGAGATTTCAACTCTCTCTTGTTGAATCTTAAGCAAATGTGTCCTTAAAACTTGTTCGTTGCTTACTGCTTCGTCCGCAGTATCTCTAATATTTTCTATCCGTTTTCGAAGATACACTGGAATAGCAAAAGGTAGTTCTGAAAACTAAGTAAAGCATTAAGATATAGGAAAAGTTCAATAGAATAAAAAAAAAGAATACTTAACAGCTATCTAAAATCTATGTACGAATCGAGTACACTTCACTTTCGTACCATGCTACCCGGGTTCGAATCTCACCATGATCGATTTGTCCAGAAGGTGACTTCCTGATGTAATTGTTCTGAGGGAAGTGATCCCAATTTGTGCCATCTTTGAAAAGTTCCTGAAAATCATACTACAGGTTGATCCAAGCCTTGTGGATGAAATTGGGTAGACGGAACTCTTTGATAACCAACGATGGTTGTGCTAGCAGGAAATCCCGAGCGAGTTAGCCTTATTCAGGCTGTGGATCACGCCAGATAATGAGCACTCTCCCACAAACTGTAACTAAGGTCTACTCAGCATAGTTGCAGTAAGAACCACAGGTAGGCTCTGTGAGTGTTGAACAAGCACAGATGTGCCTGAGCAGGTGTCAGTAACCGGGATTGGTTGGCTTCTCTAGTCAACAGACATAGAGAAGAATATCTGTCAATACTTCCAATATCATCTTTCCTCATTATGTGTTCAAGAAATGTTAACTGCCGCTTCATGGTTCTGAGTATAACCGTCCTTTTTGTAAACAGTTTCCTTAGGACCTCCTCATTGTATACATGCTTCGACCATGGTATTCTCAGCATCCTTCACTTGGTCCGCATCTCCTTTTCCCCAAGTATCCTCTTCATCTCTGAAGAAGTTGTCCAGCATTCACTGGCATATTGGAGGACTGATATCAGATAAGCGTTGAGCAATCTTTGTTTCTTTCTTTGTTTCCAACAAAAATGTTACTTTTTATTAATTATAAAAATACTACTGAACCCGTGCCGTTGACGGCAAGGAGGAATGTATCATAAGTAATATGTATTATATTGTAAGTAATTTTCGTTTAATCCAAATATAGTTTTGTAATTTAAAACAGTTGTTAACGTTAATAATTAAACAGTTTACAATTTATAAACACCTAAGGAGAGATATCCGCATATTATCCTCATAAATGTTACATATTTACAACCAAAATTATGTTTACTGCCAAAGTTCTCAAAGCACACTATTTTTTGTGTAAACATTAGAATGTCTGAGTAATTCTTGGGAGTCCGCAGATTCAATCTGTAAGTTCAGAGTCTGCTTATTTCTCGTACTTCTAAAAGAAACGTATCATCTGATATACTTTTTAAAACTTTTCTCAAGCTATTACCAAATTCCACAATATATGCACCGAATCGTAACATAAAAAACTTTATTAAAAATATCTAATTATTTAATTGTGTAAGCTTTTAATTGGTATCATAAATAATATAAATGAAGGATTTACTGTGAATAAAAACAAATTTTAGATGACTAATGAATTGTTACAAGAATTGTTCCCCCACTTTTTTTTAATTATGATTTTTAAAGTTAAAAATGAATTTCTAAAAATGATCAAAGCATTCTTGACGATATATGTGGCGTATTATATATACGAACCGTCTTCGACAACAATATCAGTACGCGTCAACGGGTTCAAGTTAGCAAGGGACCTAGTGTACCATCGTACACCATCCCTTAATTGTTATACAAAAAAAAATATATATATATATATATATATATATATATATATATATATATATATATATTCATTGACTTGCGCCAACGATCCGGGACTTTCTGAATCCCACGTTGATTAAATAGGTTCCAGACAATAAAATTGTAAATGAAATGTGGAGCATATAATTATATTATTTCGAACTATTGTTGCCTTCGCAGATATAGATATTATTGTAGGCACAACGTTTCGGTCAAGTACACTTTGGTCATCATCAGGTGTCCATTGATTAAATGAGATTAGATATCTGCTGATTATTGTGACATTTTGTCACTGTGATCAGTTATTGTTCGTTTCTGCTGATTCGGTGTTTAACTACAGTATACAGGAATGGAACTCATGCGTATAACTCTTCAAAAAATTTAAATGTAATGTCAATCGACATCTTCTGATGAGATGATCCTGAACCCCGTCCTTCTCTTTATCCTTTCCTTAAACACCCCTCTTTACTCTTACTTTCACTTTCTGTAACCCATTGCGTGTTAGTGGCAATCCCGCCTTGCTTGGGGTGAAATGCTTACAAAATTGTTTTATTATTTGAAATATTGTTTTTGTTGTTACCTCTATTTGAGTATACGCACTGTTTATTTAAACATTTATTTAGATTTTTAAATAAAAAGAAAAACAGTTCAAAACCTTGAGTTACTAAAATATCAGTTCAAGTCGTACTTTGTTATCCTATTAGTGTATGTATCCTATTAGTGTATGTATCCTATTAGTGTTGACCATGTTTGATAAATGCCACAATCTTGACAATATAAGATAGATAACATAGTGTTGATAGCAGACACGGAAAGGAAACTACGAAAGCTCTTACAGAAGGTAGCTAAGTATTGTGAGACCGGAAACTACCTACACAATAGACTCTTCCAGGCCTATATTAAGTAGGCGACATAGCACTCTAGAGAGTCACACAGAGAGTCACACAGAGTCACACTGAGCGACATAGAGTGACATAGAGAGTGATATAGTAAGCTCCGCTTACACTATCTCTGTAACCTGTTGTTAATATATCTTTCTTACATCTAATCCGTGTTCCGTGTTTTACTTCTGTGGTTTCAACTTTGGCCCCACATCACTAAGGAAAGCGAGAAGAAAGGACTAAGTATAAAGTACAAAAAGACAGAATGCATGGTAGTCAGCAAAAGGGTCAGCCCAAAATGCAAATTACAAATCAGGGATATCAAAATCAAACAAGTACAGAAATTTAAATATCTGAGAAATGTTCTATCAGAGGACGGACTGTGCGAAACTGCGATCCGAAGATCCACATTTCTGCTGCTTCAAGTCTCTTCATCATCTTTGAGGAGATTATCCAAAATTCGCTTCCATATATGAGAACAAATATCACGAAACAGTCTAGTACTCTTTTCTTTGTTTCTTACGATTTTTTTCTCTTAATACTCTGCTTGGAATGAATCATTGGCCATCCTAATACTGTCATTCTTTTAAAACATTTTCCCCAAAGCTGGGTTCCCATGTCTAATAATTGTTATTGTTCATGAAATTAAAAAAACAGAGCAGATTTTCCCTATTAGGTGGGACGATTATTCAAAAGATGTTGATTCTTGATTAGACTTTTCAAGTAGACTGTTATCTCCCTTTCTCATATTGATGACAGTTTCCTTCCAAATCTAATGTTTTTTGTATTGTTGAAAGTTACATCTTGATTATAATATTATTTCCTTTTCTCTTCTAGTTATATGAGCTACCCATTTTAGTTGTTTCTGCTGTTGAAAGTCTTCAAGTGTTTTTTGGGTTTTTTTTTTCTATTTGATAAATCTCTGATGATGTAGTGCCAGTCTGTAGGATCTGATGATGGATTGTATTCTTTAAAACCTATGGGATTCATACGCTTGATGCAATTTCTAATCAATGATCTTAGAAGATGTTTGCATATAGCTAATTCTTTAGAACATGATGAACGCCATGTATGACACGAATATATGAATCTAGATTTGACGAAGATATTTAAGAACATGATTCGAGTTCTTAGGTTATTGTTTTCGTCTTGTAGCATCTTCCGTTGTTGGACAAGACTCACACTAACACAGACTATTTTACAGGGTGTTCCAAAAGACACATTACCATTGATAACCTTGTAAATTTTGTATTTTTTACCAAATGGAATCATATTATTAAGTTTTATTGGTCGAATTATGGAAGATGATGTCATGCAAACTTTCCCTGGTTGTTATTTCACAAATATATGTTTTCTGCCAGTTGTTGCATGACTTTTGAAACAACCTGTATGTTCAGTTTCCTTATGACTAAGGTCAATGGTTCTCAAACGGGGCGACGTGCCCAGTAGGTCCGGCGGAAGAGGATAGCAGGTGAGGCGGAGCGACTCAAAGACACTCAAAAATTTAGAAACAGTTTAAAATTCATATGCCAAAAGTAAATATGATTTCAAAATTTAAAATATTATTATGGATGATTTGTAATTGCATGTATGAGTCCCATTATAAATATTTATAAATAATTAGCGACCAATTTTATCACTGTGATATTTTTCCATTATATCAAATATTAAGAATATATTAACTAGGATCTGCAAATTGGTGGTGAGAGTTATCAATGATAATATTCCGATTTTAGATTTGCGATTATCTCCCTTTAACTGTCTCTGTCTTTTTGTTTGTTTTTTAATGTAATTTTTATCACATAAAATTTACTGAGGCGCGAGAAAAAGTTTGAGAATCACTGACTTGGATTAATCCGGTACAAGATGTCAATAGACTGCAGGACTGGAAGAAAAATAAGTAAAAGTCAGGCATTTACCCTCACTATTTGACAAGCGTTCAGGACTGGGTAAACTTTGTCTCTGTCCACAGATAGCTGTCCAAGAAACTATTGATATTTATCGTATTTGCCCTCATAAGAAAGCAAATAAATAGTATTGCGCTACTGTAGGAGCCTAAACCTAATCTGTTATATAACTACAATGGTCGAACAACCAGCGATTTGCAAAGGAGTTATGAGATATCATGCAAGAAAATCTTTACCATGGAACGGCTAACGGGTTATATAAATATTTAGCAAAAGTAACAATCTTTTTTTTCATTATATTTTTCCATTAGAACTAAATTGCAGTATTTTTTTTTCTATTTGATAAACTCTATATTAACTACAGGTTGGCGCTCGAGAATCGTTAAATCTTAATTTCCAGCTGAGGTGGAAAGAACGATGTGGAGTAATTGAGTGGCCATCATGATCGACAGACCTAACACTACCAGACTTTATTTGTGGGGTGTGTTGAATGATTTTGTTTTCAAGCTCACATCAAAACAATCCCAAAGCAGACTATTTTACAGGGTTTCCAATTTCACTTATCATTGAGGTTAATCTGGTAGAAATATTGTTTTTTACCAACTGAAAACAAAATAAGCATTTTGTCGGAGATACGAACTGTAAAGCAACATCTCCCTACTGAAAAGAGAGAGTTTAACTTATAATTATTTTTACAAGCGGTCGGAACTTTTGGTAATTTTGTTTGTCACAGATAACTGTCATTGGTTCTCAAACCTGATGTTGTGTCTGTATTTGCTCTCGGAGCGATCAAAGCAGGTAAATATTAGAAACAGTTTAAATTATATGCCCTAAACCTAATTTCTTTAAAAACTATAATGGTCGAATAATCATCGAGTTGGAAATAGGTTATGTGAATATCATGCGAGAAAATCTTTGCCATTGAACGGTTAATAAAGATATTTCACCAATATATAATTATACCCTGATGGGACCGGAAACTAAAATTCATTACCCAGGAGCAACTGTCTGGGTATATCACGAACTGTACGAAAAAACGTCATATATATCTTACTTAAATATTATATGTAGTATCTGCATGTGAATGCGTTTTCGGATAGCTGCTCAAGTAGATCTTGTCGTATGTATCTGTGATTTTGAATGACTCCCTAGTGGTGTATGGATGTATTCTTATAAGTATGTCTGAGTACACATACTGGTAACTGTCTTTGTCTAATTTGGGGGATAGCTGCTCATCTAATGCTGTTTAAGTCAAATACAGTTAAAAACGAGTGACATTTTGTGTCAATTAATTTTATTGATCGTCTTTTCCAAATTGCGATTAATCCTACTCAGACAAGGAGGAAATTCCGTCAGAAATTGCCCAAAGTTCCTTTCGGAAGAAATTTAGGACACAGTTTAAAATATGCCAAAAGTAAATTTCGACTTTCTTTGGTTATCATCAGAATAGGTAGAGAGAATTAGTGAGTTCCGTAGAAATATTGCTAGAGACAATTGGTGACTTCCGTAGAAATAGTGAGTGTTGTGATGTCGAACAAAATGAACTTCCGACAGTTTCTGACAGAATTTTCTCTTTGTCTGTGAAGTTTCATTCGTAGTTTGCAAAAGTCGATCAATAAAATTCATCGTTTTTTATTTGCATTTTTCTTAAATAACAATTGCTGTCTAAATACAGAGAATCTAGTGATCTGTGTATCTATCCTTGTATAACTGCTTGTGTACGGCTACTGGTAGACATCTGTTTCCGGATAAATGTACCCGTATAGCTTGTAGGTGTACACATCGTGTATGCATATATCATTGGATAAATGATCATTTTCATCTGGTAGGTGTATGTATATATCACTGAATAACTGATCATTTTCATTGGATAACTCATAATATCCATCTGGTAGGTGTATGTATATATTATTGACTGACTGGTCATTTTCATCTGATAGATGTATGTATATATCATTCGATAACCGGTCATATTGAACAAGCAGGTTTATGTATATATCATTGGATAACTGATAATATTCCTCTGCTAAGTGTATGTACATAATATTGAAATAATTCTCGTGTACATATAGTGTAGTGTGTATGTATCATTGCGGATTAATGTGTCTGTCTAGTGGTATGTGTCTGTTTTTAGATAACTCTTCCTGTACTTCTCGTGATGCTTGTATATATTCTTAGCGGATTTTTTTATGTATATCTAGTTGTGTGTGTCTGTAGACAGTTATTTATTATTAGCTAAATTTTGGCGTGTTAATTAGTACGCACACTTAAAATAAAAATTATTTCCCCACGAATAAATATTTGGTTGTAAATAAAAAGAAAATTGAAGTTAAACATGAAAGATTCATCAGAATCAATATTTTCGCGCGATTGAAGATGTCAGCGCGTCGAACTTGTGATAAAATGGAGAATGAAAGCAATATTGTTACATCTGATCTTTTTTTAGCCAGCTGCTTTCGTAGGATGATTGTAAGATAATGATCACTCCTAGACACACTAAGGTAAATGGTATGTGTAATGGGAATATTAACTGTTTCCTTATAAGAAAACATTTGACATTGATTAACCGAGCAGTCAGTGCTATTTACATCACACTTTTCTTTAAAATTCATCACAAAATAAAAGGAAAAATATTATTAGGATCACTAATTGCATACTAAAGGTAATATAAATATTTATAAATAATTAGCGTCCTGGGTTTGACGATAAATTACATCCGGCAGTAAGGCCTCTGATCAAGCGGTATTGAGGACGTGGGACCACTTCTTAATTGCTGTTGTTCACAAGTCTACCCTGAACCAGGTGGTAGAACTTGCTTCGGTCCGAGATGTGGGCAAAAAGTTAACCCCCGAATCGGGGTCAAAACACTATGAAAATATAAAAATATTTTTTATACTAAAAGTAGCAGCAATACTATTTTCAAAAACATTTTACCAGCAATACATTTTGAATAAAATATATAAAAATATTTCCAGCAATATACTTGACAAAAACTCTCATTTAAATAAGTACGGCAATGAAACCTGATCTTCAAACTGATTTCTTACAAAGAATACATATTCTATTCTGATGTACCTATCCTAAAAGATTTGTCGGCATGAAATAATAATAAAGGTGTTGATATGCCGTAAAACAAATTAAAGCAAAACCCTAATCTATAAACTGATTTCTTACAAAGAATACATATTCTATTCATACAGACATATCCTAAAAATCTTGTCGGCATTAAATAACCCATTGAGGTGTTGATATGCCGTAAAACAAAATAAAGCCAAACCCTAATCTATAAACTGATTTATTACAAAGAATACATATTCTATTCATACAGACATATCCTAAAAATCTTGTCGGCATTAAATAACCCATTGAGGTGTTGATATGCCGTAAAATATAATAAACCCAAACCAAACCAAAAAAATATATAAATATATATTCCAGCAATATACTCGACAAAAACCCTCATTTAAATAAATACGGTAATGAAACCTGATTTAGAAACTTATTTCTTAGAAAGAACACATATTCTGACGAACCTATCCTAAAAATCTTTTCGGCATCAAAACCAACCATTGAGAGGTTGATATGCAGTAAAACAAAATAAACCAAACCAAACTTATGAGGAAACATTCCACAGTGCTGCTATCGGTTGGGTTTTATAAAATCTTTCTCTTAAAGCACATTTCAAGAAAATAGGTTTCTCAAGTCCAATAGCTGTTATCGTTATTCCAACTAATGATGGAGGATTTTCTTTCCTAACCTGTGTCAGTATGGAAAGTCAACATCTTGATTATCATTATTTTCCATTCGAGTTACATGTGCTATCCATTTAACTTTTTATCGCTATTAAAAGTTATCTTGTCAAGTGTTCTTTATTTGATCTTTGTGTGATGGATTATTCTTACCTGGTAGGGTCGGATCCTTTGGTTACAGCGCCAACGGTGGGATCGCTCCTCCTGGTCGCTCCTCCTGGGTCCAAGCGTGCCGCTCCAACATTTTGGTCAGATGATCACCAGCCTCGCCTTTTCCAAACTCGATTCAATACCTGGTCACTAAAAGCAACTGTACCGATCTCCGGTCTGTCTACCCAAGCGCTGTGTTTAGATCTCAGAAGCAGAGAGGATTGGAGTTCCGAAATACAAGTTGAGTCCGACAGGTGGGGTGATGTCAACAAAAAATAAACAGTTTCTGAAAATAAACTCACGAGACAAAAGTTTGCTGATGAAAAAAATGGTTAACAACCCTTTTTCTCTTAATGTCCTAAATACATAAAAACAAAATTGTTCTCATTTCCCGACCCGCTCTGTGGACATCTGCGCAAGCTTCTACCCACACAACCTAAAGATTACACATCGTGCCTACTCTTTTGGATAAATGATCATTTTTCATGTGGTGGTGTATGTATATATCAGTGGATATTGGTTTGGTTCGATTTTATAATTTCTATCGATCATTCGCAGTTGATTCTATATCTCCGAATAAGTTGTCATTTCTTCTTCTTCGTCGACTTAGGCTGGAAGTTCTCTTGTCTTCGACTTGGGCTGGAAGGATCTCTTGCCATTCGATAACTCAGCCGCAACTCTCTGTCGTGGGGTGATCTCTTCTCGCTGCCGTCCGGGGCTGAACTCTTCTGTCTTCGACTTGGGCTGGAAGGATTTCTGGTCTGAGGATTCTTTTGCCCGCATAGGGGATGCTTGAATATATTCTGATGGATTTTTTTTATGGCTCTATGTGTGTCTGTAGACAGCATGCATTATTAGCTAAATTTTGGCGTGTTAATTATTTCTGTCGACTTAAAATAAAATTTTTATTGACGAATAAACTGGGTTTGTAAATAAAAGAAAATTGAACTTAAACGGATGGGGTCAGAATCTTTTTTTCGCGCAATTGAAGATGTCTGTCGCGTCGAATGAAAAATTCCATGAAAGCCGCATTAATTCTTTTTCCCCAGCTTATCGTAGGATGATTGTTTTCACTCCCTAGACTTCCTAAGGTAAATGCTTTTTGGTGGGAATATTAGGCGCATATCCATTTCTCTCTCGGTCTCTCTATTATGTCACACCTTTACTTTTCGACTAATCCGATTCTGATCGTAATGGCCATTTCTTTCTTTTCTTTTCCGATAAGCCACATGACCGTTTTCAAGGCTAATGAGGATTCTGGTTGACCATTTCTTTCTTTTGTTTTTCTGCAGTCTACCGTGACCGTTTGGTAGCTAATGAGATCCTGATTGGGCGTTAACCCTGCAATCAATCACTATGAAAATATAAAAATCGTTTTTGTTCTAAAAACAAAATCTAATTTTTTTTTTTTTTTTTTACCAGCAATACAAAAATGACCATCTTGGCCTTCTCTCACCTGGACTTTGTCAAAAAACTCGCCATTTAAATTAGACTTGACTTCAAAAGGATCTTTTCCGCCTTCTTGGCGCCCTCTGTGATCCAAAAAAAATTTGTCCCTTAAATTTTTACCTCTTTGTTTTGCCTGATAGTCAAAATCTTAATTATCTACATTGAAAATTTCTCCATATTTATTATTATTGACATATTCTAATTTTTAACAGGTCATTGAGCCTGTATACCGTTCCACAAAGTCCTCCCCTCAATCCAAAACACTTTCTCTCTCTGATTAATATTGTTTCATTGTTCCCAAAATTTCTCTTTATCCAAATTGATAAAGGTGTCTTTCCATGCAAATATAATAAACCCAAACCAAACCAAAACCGATATCTGGCTTCCATCAAGCGGTCCGTTTTGATATCATGTCGGTAATTTTCCCTTTCTTTCTTCTTATTATTTCTAATTCTATTCTTCCAATTGTCTTTAAAAAATTCGGTCAACATGCTAGCTAAATATCTTTCTGACTCGTGTTTTTGTTAATTGACCGTGCTTATTTTTGTATTTCTAAAACCTCTTTCCCCTTCCTTTTCAAGAAAATAGGTTCGTCCAGGTACAATCTTATTGAATTATTTTTGGACTCAATTTTTTTCCGTTAAAAAAAATCAACAACCTGTTTAGTAAACCATTCGAGAAAAATTAAATCCATTTTCTTTTAATATTTCTAATAATGCAAGGTGCCACATTTGTTTGTGATTCTGTAGCGCCAGTCTATGAGATCTGAAGAATAATTGCCTTCTTTAAGACCTGCAGGCTTCATGCATATGAAGCCATTTTTAATCATTATATGTATATAGACGATAATTTAGACATTTCTAAATGGGTTGAATACCATGCGTGACATCCACTCTATATCTGACAGCCCTGAGTCGCTGGGTCTGTAGAATACGCCGACTGCACCTCTTCAGAGAGGTAAGACTAAATGGGTATGACGATAAATTACATCCGCGTCCAGTGTAAGACGATAAACTACGTCCAACAGCAAGGCCTCTGATCAGGAGGTTTTGAGGAGCGTGGAACCTCCTCTTAATTGCTGGTGTTACCAGGTCTACCCTGACCCGGGGTCGTAGCACCTGTTAGGGTCCCAGCTATGAGTAAATAATTAAACCAGAAACTGAGGTAAAAGGCATTATAAAAGTGTAAAAATAGGTTTTAATACCAGAAATACTTTGTAAAAAATATTACCAGCAATATATTTTTGAAAAAAAAAATATTACCAGCAATAGCTTTTTGAAAAAATATTACCAGCTATATGTTTTTGAAAAATAATATTACCAGCTATACGTTTTTGTAAAAATAATATTACCAGCTATATATTTTTTAGGACAAAAATATTAACAGAAATAGGTTTTTGACAAAACAAAAATATTACCAGAAAAAAAATTGTCGGCATTAAATGACCTATTGTGGTTGATATGCCGTAAAACAAAACAAACCAAACCTCTATATTTGAGGAGGCTATTAAAGAACATAACTCGACTTCTTAGTTTAATGTTTCCGTGTAAGACAAAACTAAACCTATGTTCAATTTTCTTTTCCCCTATACTAAATGTGTTATAACTAATTCATACACGGAGTTATTGAAGATTTTAGTATCCTGAATAGTTATGGTATATTCAAAGTGCATTTTCTCTTTAGTGTCGTCTTCTAAGTCGTCTCGGTTCACAATCTCAAGAGCATAGAAATCTACACCAACCAATGTAGCTCGACATTAATCACTAAATATTACTGTTGAGAAGTCAGTTTTCATGTACATCTTTGCCTAGTTTATATTGTTTCTCCATTTGATGTTTTCTTGCTTCTAGTTTTGTTCATATTTTGCATCTTTTTTAATCTGTTTATATTCGCCATATTTGTTTCTTCAAATATTCTATTGATGGTCAATCTACTTTTCTTTCTTATTACACGTTTAATTGTTGCAGAATTATTTTTTTTCCAATTCCACGATGCTTCTTGACAATGGTGATCACAGAACTTGCAATAAACTTGTTTATAACATCTCCCATCAGCATCAAGTTGGTTATAGCCTTTCGTGGATTTTTTCTTTATTACCTGTGAATTGTCATAACCTCTTGGCAAATATTGTAAAATGTTTTCCTGTTCTTTCTCTGTACTTTTTATTCATAGTAGTCCTTCTCCTAAACTGGTTTCTAAACAAAGTTTTTTAATACCATTTCCCGTCAGAGTTCAATCTAGCATAGCCCTTAACAGATTCATTTTCTTCATCATCTGTAAACCACCATGACTCAGTGGAAAATATTGTAAAACTATTTCTCGTTCTTGCTAAGGATTTTTATACAGTGTAATCCTTTTCCTAGACTGGCTACCATCCAAGACTCAAAGGCCCAACGAAACTTACTATTTTTTGTGACTCAACGAATACTCGTTATCACTTTCATAATGCTCGTTGTAGTAGAGACTTTGTAATCGCAGTCACAACTGTAGAAACGCCGTTGAACAATACTGGTGTTAGACGCCTTCGAACAGTACTCGCTCGAATAGTAATCTGTATAGGGCCCCGGACAGAGAAATAGTATAGTGAATAGTGTAGAGAATAGCGGTCCTTATAGAATAGAAAGATAGAGTAGGAATGGTGATCCGTATAGTAATAGAAGACAGACTAGAATTGGAGATCGTTAGTAGTCAGCTACTTTCTACATATATGCGTTTCCTCTATGGTCACCTGTTCTACTTAATTCAATAATGGGATCGACTGTGTTTGCTCACTGGCGATCTATGTTCAAACTCAAGTGTCGGCAGCGACACTTTATTCCTATATAACACTATTTAAGCCTTAGCTGGTGGGTGAAGAAGAGATGAAGTCATGTATTTCCTAAGAACATATGAACACACACACACACACACACATACAAGTATACGCACACGTATATTCTTCGGCCATCTTTTATTTCTCTGTCATTATGACACTTTCCACAAAACGGAACAATATGTTGATAGTAAATACATTAAAAAACGCAGAAAAACAATGAATTTAGATTTCCTTTGTCTTTACTATTTGCATTTAGATAAGTTTGAATTCATGTTGATTTTTAAAATTACTTTTAATGTTGATTCGGTCCTGAGAGCATTTTCTGTTGACGCTTTTGAGGGGTCACAGACTTAAAATGGCGTTGTTTTGTTAATTTTCATTATTTTCCGCCGTACAACTCCTTTTTTTCAAAGGCGAAACGTCGGAAGCTTCTTGCTGCTCTATCGCCATTTCTATGAAAAGTGTTCAGACAAACAAAATTCCTTAGTTCCATCAGTTCTAATGCTTAAGTTGTTAAGCATCTTACCTCTCACGACTTACTCTCTAACAAACAATTTGACTTCTGTTTTCCCAGGTATACTGCTGATGTGCTAATGGCCATCACTGAATGTGTATATCAAACTCTTGACAATGACGGCGAAGCTCGATTTGTGGCTCGAGAGCGTTTGACATGATTCTGGCACGCTGGTCTTCTACATAAGCTCAAGGGCTACTGTATTAATGGACAATTGTTTGATTTAATCGAATTGTTCCAATCAAGGTCGTTTTGAACGGGCTCGCTTCCAGATCCTTTCATACGAACGCGGGTGTCCCCCAAGGTTCTATCCTGGGTCCTTCATCAATGATCTTCCTGATGTCATCAGTTCCCGAGTAGGCATTTACTGGTCGCTGCTTTTGAAAAGGACCTTCAATCTGCGTTTAACTGGGGCATGAAATGGCTTGTAAATTTTAATGCCTCCAAAACGAAACTGCTCTCAGTTAACCACCATAGAGAATCTTTCCTGCTCGCCATCACCATGGCTGATGCTAAACTCATGGAGAGCAACGATTTCCGGGCCTCACGTTTTCAATTGACTTGAAGCGGAACGACTACATCGAATCAATAAGTGCATCTACTGCAAGGAAAGTTGGGTCACTGTGTCGTGCCAGAAGGTTTTTCTCTTCAGAGTCTATCTTGCACATTTACAAATTCGTCCGTGCGTTGAATATTGTTGTCATATCTGGTCAGGTGTTCCTTCTACTCATCTCTAGGTTCTTGAGAAAAACCAAATAATCTCCAATGTAATCGATCCTGATTTGGCATCTCAACTTCAGTCACTTTCTCGCCAACGTGACGTGGTTTCCCTCTGTCATTTCTACAAATATTTTCATGGATACTGCTCTGACAAGCGGTCCCTGCTGCCCGGACCACGTGTGTTTAAGCGTGCTACTAGACTGGCATCTAGGTCCCAACCGCCACTTCTACCCCAAGAGTTTCTTTTCTCGCACTTCCCGCCTACGGAACTTCCTTCCGTTTACTTGCTTCCTTTATAATTACAATCTTCAAAAATTTAAATGCAACATCAATCACCATTTTCTAACTTACTGAACCCATTTCAGCTTTTATTTTTTCATTAGTCTCCACTATACCCAGCTTTTTCTCTCATTTATACTCCCTGTCACCCACTGCCTAGTAGTGGCATTCCCACTTTGCTTGCATTGAAATTATTTTTTAAAAAAGGCCCGCGATATTACGCACCTTGTAACGAACCACCCTCATTCCTTTCGTATTCTATTTGTGAGATGTGAGTTCCACTCGAGCAGCTTCCTCTCGCGAACCTCTGCTCTTTGGAACCGACTCCCAACAGTGTGTTTTCCCGATCACTACGATCCGAACCAGTTCAAGTCTAGGATTAACCGTTATTTTTCCCACATATCCGCCTAAAATGTGCCGCTTATTCGGCGACTCTCTATCTCGAGTGGCTCATGGGCCTGGTACATCACTGCAAACAAAAATATTTGTTTGTTTTTTTTGTTTTTTTTTTTTTTTTGCATTTTCATCTTTGGATCAATAGCTTATCCCAAACAACCGACCACTGGTTGATGCTAAAAACCTTCTGTTATATTCAGTCCTTTCATTATATACTTCGCTAATCTTACCAGCATGCTCATTTCGCTCTAGGTCAGGAGGGTGGCTGCTTTCTCGACGTTACCTAACTTCGGCGATCTTATGAAAATCGCAGTTTGAATGACTGAATATCCGCCAGCCGAAGTAACCGAGGAGCGGACCGTGAATGATCTAACCCCCCCCCGCTACCGACTCCCTGGATCGAATAAAGCGATGTGTTCATATTATAAGATTACTTGTTGTTCGCCACAACGAATATGCAAATCGAGCAACGGCGTTGAACAGAAGCTGAACACTCGGTGAAAAACTAAACAATAGAATAGATTTTATGTTGACAACATAACAATACATACAGACAAGCATTCATAAAGAGTGCAATAAATTGCCGTCTAAATTAAGCAAAAAAAAAAAATGAAAATAACACTGACATCTCATTTTACAGATTTATTTACCAAAATTACGCAAAAATATCTTGGTATACTAAAGAGAAAATTCATTCAATAAAGTCGCCATTGGTTTCAACCTACAGTCTCCAAATGAGGTCTCCTTGTTTAAATTAATGAAAGCTGTCATAATCTTTGCCTTCAGTTTATCTTTGGTGTTACAAGGAGTCTTGTTTGTCTCTCCCTAAACTGCGCCCCACGCATAATAATCAAGGGGGTTGCAGTGTGGGGTGTTAGGTGGCTAGATGTAGGGGGTAATGTGGTTGCAGAAATTGTCTGACAGCCATGACTGTGTTCTCCTACTAAGATTGACTCCTAAATACTCTGAAATATTTATATTGGATCTTCCGGTGCAAATGACAAGCAGTACAGCGTCCCGTTTCCAAATTTCTGTCGGAGTGAATTGCGTGATGGTGCTCTTTTCCCCACAGACGGTTCCCAACTGACTCTAATATACTGTGCAGTCGATAAATTAAAAAACAGACACCGCGCAAGCACGAAATTAAAAATATAAAATGAGGACAATTTACGCACACATATATATATATATATATATATATATATATATATATATATATATATATATATATATATATATATATATAAGGCAGGCAGGCAGACATTATAGTTGTTTCAACGTCAGAATAGTGTATATTTTAAAAAAGAAGCCGTAAACATTTTGGGTTATAATGTGGATTTTTTTAATATATATATTATATATATATTATTTTCCATATGTTTTGATACACGGGTTTCGGGCCTTGTGACCTTCATCAGGCGAAGAATGGTTATTTCCACATATTATTTAATTATTTTTTCCTTATGCTTTCATATGTTTAACCATTGACTTTTGTGGGTGGTAGTAATCCAAATTCTTCTTGGACTGATGGAAAAAATTTTCTTTGCTTAAGGGCTAAGAATGAGGTTTTCGTGCTTATCTTTTTGTGTCCTCTGTATCATTTAAACTTTTCTCCATTTTTGTTTATCTTTCTGTTATCAATGAGCAGACTGGGACTCGTTTCGTGACCCACTTTACGACGTCCCTTGGGATGTGATTTTTAATCATACCATACAAAAATGTGAGGATGAGGTCTCCTCATCTTTCATCCCAGCAAGAAAATACCAAGTTGATTCGCGCCCATCTCCTTGGTTCTCACCTGCTAGCTCTGCCGCTATAGCCCATAAGAAACACTTCTTCTGTCTGTATCGGAGCGACATGCCTGATTGCAACAGACGTCACTTTGCTTCCGCTCCTAATGAGTGCAAGCGTGTACTTAACGAAGCAAAGTTACTGTTGGCTGATAGAATGAAACAACGTATTGCATCTCGCAAGTTTGGTTCTAAATATTATTGGCAGCTCTGCAAAAGTGTTCTGAACTACAGAAAATCATCAATCCTTGCTCTATTCAATCAATTCGAAGTCCTTACATCCTCAGCTCATAAGGCTGAATATTTGCTCGGAAATTCTCATGCAACTCAACACACAACTCACCCACAACTGATTTTCTCCCTTGAACTGAGGCTATACTGAATGAGATGTGTATAATCCAATCCCATCGATGGTATTAGGCATCTCTAGATCAGATTTTCATAAAGCAAGCGCTAATAACGGTATACTAACCGTAGTTCTAAAGAAATGTGCCCCTGGGCTAGCACCAGCTCTCTCCAAACTCAACAACTATTGCCTCGAAGTTCTTGCTTTCCAGCCAGTTAGAAATCTTCCTCTGTCGTCTCGGTATTTAAGGACACTGGAGACGCTTCTGACCCATCTACCGTCCCACCAGTCTCAAGGTTTTAATCAATGCCGGTGTAGTTAAGCATCTCACCTCCCACGATCCGCTCTCTGAGAAACAATATGGTTTCCGCATTTGACTATGTAAGCTTCAGGGATAAGGTATTACCGGACGATTGATTTAATCCAATCGTTTCTGTATAACCGTGAAATGAAGGTTGTCCTGAACGGGTTCTCTTCCAGTTCCTTCCATACGAACGCTGGTGTTCCTCAAGGATCTATTCTTGGTCCTACACTGTTTCAGATCTTCATCAATGATCTTCTTGACGTCATCAGTTCTCAAGTATGTATCTACGCAGACGACAGTACCATTTACTCCCGTCTCAATTGTAAATTCGGCATTGTTAACAAAGTTAACCTTGCTGTTGGTCTTTAAAACGACCTCCACTTTGTGGTTGACTGGGACATGAAATGGCTTATGAATTTGAACGCATCTAAAACGAAACTGCTGTCATTTACTCACCATAGAGAAACTTCCCTGGCTCTGTCAGCATGGTTGATGCTCAACTCAATGAGTGCGCCTCACTGGTCTCACGTTTTTCCACTGACCTGAGTTGGAGCAACTACATTGAATCAATAGCTGCATCTACAGCAAAGAAAGTTGGTTCTTTGTGTCGTGCCAGAAGGTTTTTTTTTCGTCTGAGTCCATCCTTCACAAATATACCATTCGTCCATACATGGAATACTGCTGCCATATATGGTCTGGTTCCCCCGTTTTTCATCTCGAGGTTCTCAACAAAATCCAAAGACGGATATGTAATGTGATCGGTCCCGACCCCAGTCACTTTCTCACAGACGTAATGTGGCTTCCCTCTGTCTTTTCTATAAATATTTTCATGGCATCTCCTCTGACGAGCTATTTTCACTGATGCCCCGACTTCATGCTACTAGGTTGGCATCTCGGTCCCACCGTTTTGCTGTCGAAACAGTTAAATGTAACCGCCTCTTTTACTCCCTCAGCTTCTCCTTTCGCACTTCCCGACAGTGGAACTCCCTTCCTCTTACTTGCTTCCTTGATACCTATAATCTTCAAAAACTTAAATGAAAGACACTGCGGTGAAATGCTTAAAATATACTTTCATAGTAATTGTTCAGATGACATCTTCGGTATGGCACTTAGACTTTATGTATTTAAGCAGAGTACTACACTGGCGATGAGGACTCGTCAATTTAAAGTCAAGTCAGTTACATGTAACCGTAAGTTCGATGCTAACGGTTTTGTTTCTCGTACTTCTCGCTTGTGAAAACATGTTCCGGCTTCTTATTTTCCAGTAGACTTTGATCTTCAAAAATTTAAATGCAATGTCAATCGTTATCTGCAGTCTTCCTGATTGCTCTTCTATTGTTCTCGCTCCTCATAATGTTTCTGTTCTCTACTTCTTTTATGCCCAGTAATCGCTGGTGTATTACTGGTTGTACAAACTTGCTTGAGGCTAAATTTCGAGTTTTAAAAAAATGTATAAAACGACGCTCAGATTTTTAACACAACTTTATTAAAAATTAATGCAACTGAAAGTTCTAACTTTCATTCGGATGAAACCAACATAAAATCTGGTTCAAATTTGAGAATCTGCAAAGTGGGACAAAACTCAGCAAAAACAATCTGATCCTAATAAAAAAAAATAATGTAAAATATGAATGTTTGTACCGTGATACGCTGTATCAAATGAATTTTCTCACCCCAATCAAGGAATTCATGCCGCTAAGACAGCAATATCATTAGTCCTATCCCGTCCGAACAAGGTAAATAACGCAAAAAACTCAGAGTATGTGTCTTTGTTTTTGAATTACCGCTAATGTACATCTAGCGGTGCATGTATGTATCCTCGGATGACTGCCGATTTAAAAAAAAGAAATTCCTGCAGATTTTGTCCGTTGCATTCGAAGTCCGTTGATGGGGGTCAGAAGATGAGCGATGGTCTGTATATATATATATATATATGTGTGTGTGTGTGTGTGTGTGTGTGTGTGTGTGTGTGTGTGTGTGTGTGTGTGTGTGTGTGTGTGTAATAATAATTATAATTTTGGCTCTACTTTTTTTTTGCACTGTTTTTTAAAAATAAAAAGAGAAATACTAAAGAACTTCGGATTATTTACTTAACGTGTTCTTTCCTATTTTTCTATATATTTGCACACACACACACACACATATATATATATATATATATATATATATATATATATATATACACACACACATATATATATATATATATATATATATATATATATATATAAATATAATAAAAGAGTAGCAGACGATGTTAAATAAGATATCTTTCTCCATGGGAACCGTTTATTTAAAGTACATCTAAAAATTCAATTGCTCCACTTTTGCACCATAAAGCTGGAGCGTCATTCACTAGTAAAACAACCAAGTCAGGATGAATGTCCTTGGGGGCTGAAACCATTTTATGCAGGTACCTTGATAACACCACGATGTCAAATGATATCCATTTTCAAAAGATATCGCTACTAGTTACAGTTGAAGTCTTATTTGAACAGTCTGATGCCAGTTTACGTGTAAATAAACGATGCAGTTATTCATGAGAAAATTTGAAATTAATGCATTCAAGATATCTCAGTTCTAGCATCATTCCTTCATAGTGAGCCTATGAAAGTTTCAGCACACACTCAAACATTTGAAACCTTATTTGAATAGTCAGATATCAGTTTACCTCGAAAGAAAACAATGCCGTTATTAAAAAGACGAATTGAAATTAAAGCCTGCAAGAATTTACAGCTCTAGTATCATTCCTTCATATTCAGCTTACGAAAGTTTCAGTCAACTCCCGTACTTTGAAACCTTCTTTCAATAGTCAGATATCAGTTTACCTGGAAGAAAACGATGCTGTTATTAAGAAGACGAATTGAAATTAGACGCTACAAGATTTTACACCTCTAGCATCATTCCATCATAGTCAGCCTATGAACGATTCAGCCCACACTCGAACAATTGAAATCTTCTTTGAATAGTCAGATATCAGTTTACCTGAAAAGAAAACAATGCCGTTCTTAAGAAAATGAATTGAAATTAAAGCCTGCATGATTTTACAGCTCTAGCATTAATCCTTCATAGTCAGCCTATGAACTTTTCAGCCCACTCTCTTATTTTTGAATTCTTCTTTGAATAGTCAGATATCAGTTTACCTGGACGGAAAACAATGCCGTTATTAAGAAAACGAATTGAAACTAAAGGCTGCAAGATTTTACTGTACTTGCATCATTCCTTCATAGTCAACCTATGAACTTTACAGTCCACTCTCGTTCTTTGGAAATCTTCTTGGAATAGTCAGATATCAGTTTACCTGGAAAGAAAACAAGACCGTTATTATGAAAAACGAATTGAAATTTTAGACTGCAAGATTTTACAGCTCTACAATCATTCCTTTATATTCAGCCTGTGAACGTTTCAGCCCACTCTCGTTCTTTTGAAATCTCCTTGGAATAGTCAGATGTCAGTTTACCTGGAACGAAAACAATGCCGTTATTAAGAAAAGGAATTGAATTTAAAACCTGCAAGATTTTATAGCTCTATCATCATTCTTTCATAGTCAGCCTATGAACTTTTCAGTCCACTTTCTTACTTAAAAAATTATCTTTGAATAGTCAGATATCAGTTTACCTGTTAAGAAAACAATGCCGTTATTAAGAAAACGAATTGAAATTAAAGCCTGCATGATTTTACAGTTCTAGCATCATTCCTACATGGTCAGCCTATGAAAGTTTCAGCCCACTATCGTACACTTGAAATCTTCTTTGAATAGTCAGATATCAGTTTACCTGGAAGGAAACAATGCAGTTATTAAGAAGTCTAATTTAAATTAAAGACTGCATGATTTTACAGCTCTAGCAGCACTCCTTCATAGTCAGCCTATGAACTTTTCAGCCCACTCTCGTTCTTTTGAAATCGTCTTGGAATAGTCAGATATCAGTTTACCTGGAAAGAAAACGATGCCGTTATTAAGAAAACGAATTGAAATTAAAGACTGCAAGATTTTACAGTTCTAGCACCATTCCTTCATATCAGCCTATGAACTTTTCAGCCCACTCTCTTACTTTTGAAATCTTCTTTGAATAGTCAGATATCAGTTTACCTGAAAAGAAAACAATGCCGTTATTAAGAAAATGAATTGAAATTAAAGCCTGCATGATTTTACAGCTCTAGCATTAATCCTTCATAGTCAGCCTATGAACTTTACAGTCCACTCTCGTTCTTTGGAAATCTTCTTGGAATAGTCAGATATCAGTTTACCTGGAAAGAAAACAAGGCCGTTATTATGAAAAACGAATTGAAATTTAAGACTGCAAGATTTTACAGCTCTACAATCATTCCTTTATATTCAGCCTGTGAACGTTTCAGCCCACTCTCGTTCTTTTGAAATCTTCTTGGAATAGTCAGATATCAGTTTAGCTAGAAAGAAAACAATGCCGTTATTAAGAAAAGGAATTGAATTTAAAGCCTGCAAGATTTTACACCTCTAGCATCATTTCTTCATATTCAGCCTATGAACTTTTCAGCCCACTCTCTTACTTTTGAAATCTTCTTTGAATAGTCAGATATCTGTTTAACTAGAAAGAAAACGATGCCCTTGCATAGGAAAACAATTGAAATTAAAGCCTGCAAGATTTACAGCTTTAGCATCAATCCTTCATAGTTAGCCTATGAACTTTTCAGCCCACTGTCGTTCTTTTGAAATCTTTAAATAGTCAGATATCAAATTATCTGCAAAGAAAACGATGCCGTTACTAACAAGACGAATTGAAATTAAAGCTGCAAGATTTTACAGCTGTAGCATCATGCATCATTCCTTCAGCCTATAACCTTTTCCGCCCACTCTCGTACTTTTGAAATCCTCTCTAAGTAGTCACATCTCAGTTTAATGGAAGGAAAACGATGCCCTTAGTAACAAGACTAATTGAAATTAAAGCTTGCAAGATTTTACAGCTCTAGCATCATTCCTTCATAGTCAGCCTATGAACTTTTCAGCCCACTCTCTTACTTTTGAAATCCTCTTGGAATAGTCAGATATTGATTTACCTGGAAAGAAAACAATGCCGTTATTAAGAAAACGAATTGAAATTGAACCCTGCAAGATTTTACAGCTCTAGCATCACTCCTTCATCATCAGCCTATGAACTTTTCAGCCCTCTCTCGTACTTTTGAAATCTTCTTTTAATAGTCAGATATCAGTTTACCTAGAAAGAAACAATGCATTTATTAAGAAGACTAATTTAAATTAAAGCCTTAAATCTCTCCCATATTTTTTACATCTCCTTTGAATAGAAAACTATGCCGTTACTTAGAAGACGAATTGAAATTAAAGCCTTCAAGTTTTTACAGCTCTAGCATCACTCCTTCATAGTCAGCCTATGAACTTTTCATGCCAACCACATACAACTGAAGTCTACTTTGAACAGTCAGATTTCAGTTTCAATCAGTCGCTTAAGTGCCATACGTGATAGCCGCTTGTGCGATCATGTATCTTTAGATTCACGACTGGCGAGGCAGAAAATTGTTCTTCAGTATGTTGCTGATTCTTTCTGAGGTTGACATGTTGCCAACCAATGCTATAGGACCGAATCAGTCCTGATATTTAGCCCATAGTTAGGGAAAATTGATGGATTCATACCTTTCCCAGTTGTATTTGCGTGTAAGTGACTGTAACGCATCCGATTGAAATTTGACCTGGAAAGAAACAATGCAGTTATTAATAAGAAGTGTTTAAATGAATGCATGCAAGGTTTCACAGTTCTAGCATCACTCCTTGATAGTTAGCCGAGGAACTTTTCCACCCATCTTCGTATACTGAGACCATTTTGCTTAAAATTCCTATTATCTTGATTTCAATTGAAGACTGAGATATGCTTCAACCTTTTTCGTAGAAATTTATCACTCTTCCAAATTATAGTTTGTTAGGTATAGCTCAGATCAATGTTTCTCAAACTTTTTAAGAAGTGGCACATCTCGGAGAAAATATCACGGCACACTTAGAAAAATACATTTAAATTTTATGGAGTAAAAACATAGATTTAAAAAAAATGCACACACAAATATGAACTTTCTTTATTTCCATGTTTTTATTCAACTATTTGTGCAGCTTATTTAGTGTGAAACTTGTGCCTGGTGTTTTTTCACGATTTCTTCAGTGTTTGATCGAATGTGCGATAAGCAGGCCATCATTTCTTTCCCGCTTCTTATTTCTTAGGCTATTTAGAGTTGAGAAGCCTACTTCACATAAACAAGAAATTGGAAAATGCAGTAAAACATCAAAGCTCTTTTAGCTAATGTGGGATATTCCTTTTAAATTAAAATCCAAACTGTATCAATGACAATATTAATTCATAACTCAATATAACTTTGTAAAAAATTGAATTCGACAAGGAATGTTGAATACAATTATATGAAAATACGTTAATATTCATTTATTCAAATAATGGAAAATTTTAAAAAGTTAAATTGAAAAAATAAAAATACTTTAAAAAAAAAGAATATTAAAACAAACTATTCAAATAAAATAATCGAAGAATAGTGAAAAGAATTCTGTTAAAATTACTGTACCATTACTACTTGCACACACGCACACACAAACACACACACACACACACACACACACACACACATATATATATATATATATATACATAATTAAGTAATTCATCGAGTCTAGAAGAAAACCTCAACAGAATGCAGAAAGCACTGGACGGCCGTTTCGTCCTATATTTGGGACTCATCAGCAGTGCACATCCACTACTGAGAATTGAAACCCGGACAGTTACATTATCAGGTAAACGTCATACCAACTATTTGCTTCGTCACCGAGGCCCGTTGGAACAGTTGGTATGACGTTTGCCTGATAATGTAACTGTCCGGGTTTCAATTCTCGGTAGTGGATGCGTACTGCTGATGAGTCTCACATATAGGTCGAAACGGCCGTCCTCTGCATTCTGTTGAGGTTTCTTCTAGACTCGATGAATTATTTAATTGTAATTATCTCAAATTTTCCTTATTTCTTATATATATGCATGCTATGACAATATTTCGCGGCGAACTTACTACTGAGCCGCGGTATGGCAATTGAGAATCACTTGTTCAGATATACGGAATAAGTGTAGTGACTTTTTCTAAATAAACAGTAGGAGAATACGGGTTAATATGAATAAGTGCTATTAGAATTCGACAGACTGACAAATGAAAAGAATTTCCTACCTAATTTTTTAACATTAATTTAACAGTTTTGGAAAGTTTGACAGGCAAATTTGATATCTTTTCGCGAAGTGATAGATCAAACTGCTGTCAACTCTCATGATACGAGCGACACAGAACTCATTTCATGCTTCAGAAAATGTCTTTCTACTCTTGGTCATATCGATATTTCAACCAGACGGAGCCCACGCGTTGTCATTAGATAGGTAGAAAATTTGAATTCTTTCTTCTTGATACCTAATTATATATTTTATATACGAGGGAAGTCTGAAAAGTAAAATACAATGATTTACTAAACCAACATATTTCTTCTTCTTTTATGCGATGTATTCCTTCAAAAACGTGAGCAAATCACGGCTCTACACAATTCCCCATTCTTTGTAGTTCTAAGGAATATTTGTCCGTTTTTTTACCTCACAGTCTCTGTTATGTCATCCATTTACAGAAGTTCGTTAGGTAGGTAACTCTGTCTACAATTCTTGCCTTCAATGTTCTCTTTGAGTGTCACATTCGCCAAGCACCGTTCCTCATTATCGTGGTCATCCATCCATTTACGGAACGTGGTTAGGTAGTTTCATTGCTGATTCCGTCTGCCCCACCCTTGCTGTTAATATACCTTATGAGTGTCAAATTCTCCAAACCTCATTTCTCATTATCTTGTTCTGGCATCCATTTACGCAATCTGGTTCATAGATTAATTGCTGCTTCCCTCTGTCTGATAATCGCAAAAGCGTGAAACTGCTATCCATGCAACAGAATATGTTAATTCTATCACGGATATTGAGCACTTTCAATAAGTATCGCATATAATATATATATATATATATATATATATATATATATATATATATATATATATATTAAAAGTAAATGCTCTGTTTTACCGGCCAGGATTTTCGAGAAATTTCGTAGAAAATATGCGTTCTTCAACAGGTATCGAACCTGTGTCCTATACAGAACAATCATTTGATCTGACGTGTTATACCTCTTAGCTGTAGAGAAGCGGCTGATTAGCAAAGTATATATATATATATATATATATATATATATATATATATTTCTTTTTAAGCATTACGCCCCGAGCAAGGCGTGAAGCCACTAGGATGCAGAAGATTTGGAGCGAGAGCAGACAGGAGTGATAGAAGAAAGGATGAGGAGAAGGATAGTGGGTAGATCAAGGTAACTGGAGATGTTGATTGACATTACATTTGAATAGTTGGAGATTATAGCTCTCAGGGAAACAGTAATAGGGAAGGGTGTTCCACAGGCGAGAGGTGCGAGATATGAAGTTATTGGAGTAGAAGAGAAGGCTACATTTAAAAGTTTCTACAGTGTAAGGGTGGGAGCGGGATGCCAGCCTCGTAGGGCGCTTCAATTCATGGAGTCTGGGAACCAGTGAAAGCAGCTCAGTAGAGCAATTACCATGAAAGTATTTGTAGAAAAGACAGAGAGAGGCAACGGCGCGTCTGTGAGAAAGTGACTGTAGACGAGACGCCAGATCAGTGCCAATTACATTACATATCCGTCTCTGGATCTTGTCAAGTACTCTGAGGTAAAGAGAAGATGCACCAGACCATATATGGCAGCAATACTCCATGCAAGGGCGAATGGTTTATTTGTATATCTGAAGTATCGATTCCGGGGAGAAAAATTTCTCTCGCAGCACAGAGAGCCAACTTTCCTCGCGGTGGAAGAAGCAATTGACTCAATGTATTTGTTCCATCTCAGGTCAGCAGTCAACATGAGACCGAGCAGACGCAGGGAGTTGCTCTCAAAAAGTTGACTATCAGACATTCTAATGGGGGGAAGGGAAGGATCTCTATGATGATTAATAGAGAGTAGTTTAGTTTTTGAGGCATTAAAGTTGACCAGCCAATTCTTGCCCCAGTTAACAACCGATTGGAGGTCCATTTCAAGACGCACGGCCAGGTTAATTTTGTCACCGACACTAGATTTGTTTTTGAGGCAGGAGTAAATTGTGTGTGTCGTCCGCTTAGATGCCATCTTGGGAATCTATGGCGTCAGGAAGATCGTTGATGAAAATCAGGAATAGAGTGGGGCCAAGGATGGAGCCTTGGGGAACACCTGCGTTCATGGGATGGGAACTGGAGGAGAATCCGTTGAGAACGACCTTCAATTCACGGTTTGACAGGAATGATTGTATTAGGTCAAACAATCGACCTGTAATGCCATAACCCTGGAGCTTGCGAAGAAGGCCGGCATGCCAAACCCTATCAAACGCTTTGGAGATGTCTAGGGCCACGGCACGAGCCTCACCGTTATTTTGAAGGGCTTGGTAGACGGTTTCAGTGATGGCCGTAAGCACATCAGCTGTAGATTGGGTGTAACGGAAACCATATTGCTTGTCTGAGAGCAAATCATGGGATGTAAGGTGGTTAACCACTTCGGCATTGATTAGGTCTTCGAAGACTTTGCCGAAGAGGGGTAGGAGACTAATAGGACGGCAATTAGAGGGATCAGAGGGATCTCCAGAGTTCTTAAAGACAGGAACAATGGATGAGGACTTCCAGCAGTCAGGAAAACAGGATTCCTTAAGGCAGTAATTATATAGTTTAGAGAGGGCGGGCGCTAGCTCGGGCGCGCATTTCTTCAAGACAATGGCTGGTATGCCATCTCCACCACTACCCTTGTGGGGGTCTAAATTGGAGATAATGCCCAATGCCAATGACGGGGTTATGTGTAACCCGATCAATAGGGCCTCAGTTCTTAGAGGGAAGTCTGGTATGGGTACACCGGAGGAGTCGAGCGTTGAATTAAATGAGAAATTCCGAGCGAAACATTCAGCTTTGTCGGTAGAGGAGGTCAGATATATATATATAAAAGTGAACATAGATGTCAACACTTAGAGGCGACAGCATGTTTCATGCTAGATGCAATCGTCAGGCCTGACGATTGCATATAACGAAACGAACTTCGCCTCTAGAATATTCACTCAATGTTCACTTAATGTTCACTTTTATATTTGAGCACTTCTATCCCTGAAATATAGCATCTTTATCCCATAAATATATATATATATATATATATATATATATATATATATATATATATATACTCGTGTAACGCACGAACTCGCGTATCGTGCGACCCCAAAATATTCAGTTATTATAAAATATTGCATCTCGTGTATCATACGAGTTCCTTTTTTGAGAAACCAAATTACAATGGATTAACCTCGTTTCCTCTGTCTCATTATCTCATCTTCTAGTTGAATAAATTAAAGAAGTAAAAGAGAATGATAAAAATATCGATAGTAACGTTATACTTCTTGCGTAAACGCGTACAATCATAAACAAACGAACGAGAAATAGGTAAACTTCTTATAAACTAAACAGTGGAAAAGATGCATGTTCGCTATTTTGTATTATATAACCTAATATGTGAATATTACATGCATTATTATTGGATACAGTTAAGTAAAACATCAGCTTTATCAAAATCATGTTTATTTTATTTAAATAAAGCTGTACTTTTTGACTACAGTAAATGGATACATTGTTTGGTCAGCGACGTAGCTAGAGCCAGCAGTGCATGCACTAATATTATATATCCCGTGCATGATGCGACCCCCTTAAGATTAGCTTATATATATATATATATATGTGTGTGTGTGTGTGTGTGTGTGTGTGTGTGTGTGTGAAAATATATAGAAAATAGGAAGGAACTGGTTAGGTAAATAATCCAAAGTCCCTTAGTATTTTTTAGTTATTATTTTAAAAAATAGTGCTCGATACAAAAGTAGAGCATAAATATAATTATTTATTTAAAAATATGATTCCAAATCGCGACATATAAAGTCTCATGTTTCAAAACAAGAGCCGAAAACTTCAATATAATTATTTAAATTAAATTGAGTTAAAGTGAGCTCTGTTCCATCTTCAAGGGAAATTTTTATTGGAATAACGTATTTCTGAAATTTACGTGTTTTAAAAATTGAAATCAAAATTTCCATGGTAACAGCTAGGGCGAATTGTTTAAATTGGGTAGGCAAGTGTTGGGTGTTAATAATAAGTATCAGTATAGAGTTACTTTCGTAGATGTCAAGTCAGTGAAAGGTGGGGGTGTCTAAATTTGAAACGGAAGATGTATTAACCCTCGTCTAGTTTGCATGTCTATGGAGATTTATTTATTTTTTTATTTTATTTTTTATATGAAAGGATTTGTGCATATAAAAAAAACAGTCATAACGTTTGTTTTTGACGACTTCATAAAGGGTTATCTTTTTTAGAGTATTTAAACTATTTATTTGGGCTATGGATTATGAAGGGTGTTAAATTGTATGCATGTTTTTTAGTTAATTACTCAAACCATGAATCTGATGATTGGGCTATGGATTAAACAAGTTATTATATTGTATGCTTGTTTTTTAGCTAATAATTCAAACCAAAAATCTGATGATGTCTACAAAAACCGTTAACTCGTGTCTATTGTTTAATAGATAATTATTATTTAGAAGCTTAATAATGTGCAATTTCTCATAGAGGCATAAAGGGCATGGGTCATCCCAAGTTTTACATGTTCTAGCCTTGTTTATAATTTTCCATTTAACTTTAAGTATATATATATATATGTATATGTATATATATAAAAGAATGGACTCTCCCGTCGGTTTCGACGTATGAGGATCTGACTGCTTATTGATTCAGTTATGAAAGTTTGTGCGATAATATTAAGTGGCATTTAAGAACCGATAGTGATTTACAAAGGAGTCCACATATGGAGCAAGTGTGAGGATTGTCAGATGAGATCACTTTTAGATTGACTGACCTTTTAGATTTTGCTCTCACTTCTTGAAGATGATTCAGACAAGCAGATAGAAAATTGCTGAGTCCACTAAAACACATTGATCTCCATTCTACCCGCTCCAAAGCTAAGCGCTCAAGGGTGTTATGTGGTATATTGACTGCTGAAAAGTTGCTTTTCAGCTTGTCTTTGTATCTCAGCCACGGGCGTCCTACATTGCTGTAGCCTTGATCTAACTGGCTGTACATTAGGATCTTGGGTATCCTGTCATCAGGCATTCTCAAGACATGACAAGACATTTCTAAATAATAAGAGGCACTTCGACGTGGTGTAATGGTTAGCAAGCTTGTCTTGCTAGATCAATTAATACTGATCAGTGAATTTGATCCTCACTGGGTGCTCCAAACTTTCGACCTTGTGAAACATCTAAACTACGCTTAGAAAATCATGTGGGCACCTCGACGTGGTGTAATGCTTAACAAGTTTGTCTCGCTAGAAGAATTACGACTGAGTAGTGAGTTCTGTCCTCACTGGACGCCCCTTCCCCATATTTTCCGCCTTGTACAAATTCTAATCTACGCTTAGAAAATCACTTTACAGTTTTGTTTAAGTACTTTTAACTATCTCGGTCATTTGTGATGTCAGTATAGTACTTAGAATTCTACATCCTCGTATTATTTGGAAAACTGGAAGTTTGAAAGCGTCTGTTGCGGTCGTAGCATAGCAGCAGAAAAACACGAATAACATGGTAATTTGTACGTTAATTTCATACAATTTATTTATATTTTTGTGTGTATTAGTGTGTTTATTTTTTAGGTTACAATTGTTTTATAGTACATATGATAAAAGGGAGAAGTTATTCCGTATTATTACACGCCATAGCACAGTTGGACACGTGTTGCCCGTACCAAGGTTTGTGCGAAGAGATTGAATTTAACCTCTTTTTGGCGGGGTATCCGTATTTCTGACAGGGACAGTTTTTGTTGCATACTGGGAGTATTTTTATATTTTTTAATTTTTATTTATTTTATACAACGTTTTTATGTTATCATTTTATTTTATTTTATTTTATTTATTATTATTTTGAATTTTATTTATTTAAAATAATAAAGTCTCTAAAGATGTCATCCGTAACGGTTTTTGGGAACGGGGTCGCATAAAAAAATGCGGCCCCGTTCCGAATTCGATTTTTATTTATGCGTTTATTTATTTTATTTATTTAATTTTTTTAATATTTTATTTTTGACGCCACAAAAATTAATCATTTTCTTTTAATTTTTATACTCATGTACGTTTGCTCGGAAAAGAAGTATGTTCTTTAAAAAAGGAGATATTTGAAAAAAATACAGGTCGTAAGTTAACATTTTGGCATAACATGATAATTGCACTCTCAAGAACTACTCATCTCAGTTACCTGCTCTGACGGGCCATTTTCACTGGTGCTCCGATTGCAAGTGTTCTACTAGGTTGGCATCTCGGTCCCACTCTTTTAGTGTCGAAGTGGTTAAATGCAACCCCCTCTTCTACTCCAACAGCTTCTTCGCTCGAACTTCCTGACAGTGGAACTCTCTTCCTCTCATTTGCTTCCCTAATAACTATAATCTTCAAAAATTTAAATGTAATGTCAATCTACATCTTCTGAGTCCTTGGTCCCCGTTCTTCTTTTTATCCTACTTTTTATCCTTTTCTCAATCCCACTTATAATCAGTCTTTTCCCTTACTTTCACTCTCTGTTTAATTTTAACACCTTCGAAACGAAACTTCACTTACTTGCTGGAGCGGTACAGGGAACTGAGCATTTTTCCAGCATCTTTAGCGATGGATCGTATGAACGAGTTCCACGATGTCTGGGTTTAGTTTAAGTCCCAATATGCGCTCAAGGCACTGGGCTTCCCTGAGGGAACATCTGTTCATCGCGATTTCATCGTGATTGGTGAAAGTACTGGGTCACACACACACATATATATATATATATATATATATATATATATATATATATATATATATATATATATATCATCGATCTAACATACGCGTACTGTAATGTGTTGCTCATGTATTCTGGGGTTAATGGTGTTACTAACGCTGCTAGCTGTGGCAAGAGTGGTATTCTGGACGACGCGAATGGAGAGAATCTTGCGATACGAACGCTATTCTCATCAGGCCCTGATAGGATTCTTTCAGCATCGGCTGAAGGTGAAGATTACTATTGATAGAAAGCGTTCGGTGTAGAAAGATTTCAGCGAAAGTTGCGTGAAAGTAGCGAGCTTGGGTCGTGTGAAAGGGGCTATAATTCAGTTCCTTTTTTAAGTACTCTTCATCACAACGGGGCGGTTTTCTGTGAAAACCTGCCCTGGTTAGTTGAGGCTTCCTTTGTGGACCTGTTTAATGTGAGTGAGTGTCGTTCCCGGTGTGTTTCCGGCTTCACCTTTTTGTTATGATCCAGGTCGAGATTCCTAACTTCCCCAATATGTGGTCTCCTTTCTCATCTCGTCTGGTTCAGTCTTTGATTTCCCCTCGCCCACATTTATTTTATCCTTCCCACGACGTTAGAGAATTAGCTTCTTGATTCTGACATAATACAACGGCCACTCTTATTTTTGTGGGGTAGACGGGTCCTACTAACACCTGTTATTTTCTGTTCGATATTTTGTTATATTTTGCTTTGTAATTAGGGATTCATACCCTCCTCCTCAGTTCATACCCTCTTTAATATATATATATATATATATATATATATATATATATATATATATATATATATATTTTCTATGAACATTTGTACATAAGAAATTTTTAAACCACGAGGTGATTTTGTAGGTTCCCTTTGTGTATGGGGTATCGTGGTATATGTAGGACTAAATTGTGAAGAATGATTTCTTGTGGTATATATGTAATGAGTGAATGGATCATGAAACAGATTAACTAAGTGTAGTATAGTTAATGATAACAAGCCTCATCCCCCTTCCCCTTTTGGCCTTGTGTCGTAATTATTTTAATTTTGCAACAATAAATATTCTCGCCTACCCTCAAGGGCACATCGGCGCGGTGTAATGGTTAACAAGCTTGTCTGGCAAGATCAGTTACGACTGAAAAGGGAGTTCGATCTTCACTAGGATTGTGCCACATCTAGGCTATACTTAGAAAATCACAGAGGCTTTCTCTTCAGGATTCTTCTGGAAGAGATTGGCAGAAGAGATGTAGCTTTTTTTCCGTTGGGATAGATGCTGCAGATGTAGTATCTGTTGCATGCCGGAGGCCTTCCCTCCTCCCCTGTTTATTCACCCCCACCCATCGTTGAATGACATCTATTACGTGGCAGTGGTATAACAAACTCTGACCAGTTTAGACAAGCTCTGACCAGCTTAAACCAGCGACCAGAATGGAAACACTCGAGTCCCCACATGAAAAATTGACCTTGTGTCAAAACCTGGCCAAGGTAAATCTCGTGCTTCATTCCTTCCAGGGTGGGGGTCTTCCCTCTGGATTCTTCTGGAGGGATTGGCAGGGAAAGATAAGGGTTTTTCACCCCGTAGATGCTGCAGATGTAGTATCTGTTCTGTGCCGGAGGCCTTCTCTCTCCCCTTGCTTTCCCAGCTGTGTTGGGAAAGCAAAGGAATCTGTTACATAGTGGTATAACCGGTTATGACTAGCTTAGACAAGCTCTGACCAGCTTTGAGCAGCGGCCTGAATGGAATAATAGGGTCACCACGTTAAAAATCGCCCTTGTGTCACAACCTGACTCAGTAGGGGGTCAAGGTAAAGCTCGGTTTAAGTGCGATCCAATCATTACGACAATATTGATCCCTTTCGGACCGAATGGGCTGTCTGAAAGAAGTAGACACGACTTCCACCTAAACGGTGAAGCAGTCCTCTTTTGCTGTTTTGCTTTCTTTCCCTTTTCATCTTTTGGAAAGACAAAGATATTTCCTTTCCTTCTCTTCTCTTTCGGAAAGAGGCAGGAATACTGTTTTTCTTTTGTTTGAGTTGAGTAATCGTGTCTTTCTGTCGAGCAACCCAGTCCCTAGTTTTTGTTGTTTTGTTAATTTATTCATTGTTTTCCGTATTAATTTTTTAACATTTGTTTGCAGAAACGCCATTATGATGTCTAATGCTCTCATGTTCGGTTGCTTAGCAACCATCCCAGAATTTTGGCGCTCTTTTCCATATAGAATTTCACTTAGCAACACGACACTTTGATTTGGTTTCTCGCCAATTTCTGGGTTTACTTAATTGCATGACCTGTTCAGCATCTTCAGCACGCCGCCAATTTTGAACTTTTACTTACCAGTCCCAAATCACTTTATTCAAGTGATTTTATTTGGGCTTATGAAGTGAGATTTGTTATTCACCGACGCATTATTAATTTCAACGTCAATGAGTTTCAACCACGAACTTTTCCTTTCATCAAAGACTAATTCAAAGATAACCATTTTCAAAGACTGTGGTTATCATGCTCCTTTTCAGGACTATTAAATTAGCCATATTTGAATATTCACACTTTGGAATTTTTAATAATTTTAACATCCTGCTATCACTTTTCTATCAATGTCAATTTTTGTGCAATTCTGCGCAAAAAGTGGATCACATAGCCTTAATATTTTTCTCACTTCTCATTGGTCAGTTAATATTTAAATCATGTTCTCAACTACGCCCGATTAACATCGACCTAGTTCCTGACCTGACGAAAAAATAATTCCGCCAAAATCTGTCTATGCCTTCCCGGAGCCGATTACGTTGATTATAAATACCAGACACAAGTTCGTTCTTCCTCTCATTTTGATTTCTCTCGCTTACTAAAATGTAGCTGTTTAAGAAATCACGTTTCGACCCAGTTCGGGCGGACGCTATGAAAACATTCACACGCGCACACATACAATGTACGTACGGAAACTTAATTACAAACATTACGAACATTACAGAACATTACAAGCATCAACATATTATGAATATTCAACTACAAGCAACAGAAACTAATTAAACATTACAGAACATTCACACATTTAACTCTTCTGAATCTTAAAGATAATCAACGTATTTTCAACTATACAGAATTCTTTCAACTTTCTCACAGTGAACATTTTGAGCGGCAAGTTCATTCGAATTTCTATGAGCTCAGATAAAAATATTTCCTTAGTAAAGAATATCATTCCGGCCAAAGGGAAGTAACTCCTATTAATGAAGTCTTGTATCTAAACATTACGGAACATTCATTCCTTCAACTCTTCTGAAGCTAAAAGTTTATCACCATATTCTCAGTTTTCCAAAATTCTTTCAACTCTCTCACAGTGAATATTTTGAGCGGCAAGTTCATCCAACTTTCTATGAGCTCAGATATATTTTTTTCCTTAATAAAGACTTTAATTCTAGTCAAAGGGAAGTAACTTCTACTAATTATACTTGTATATCATTGACATACATAAATATAAATTTTGTTGTTATAAAAACCGTTTTGTGTTCCTACTTATTGTTTTCATATTTTGTGATAATTTTGCGTAAATATAAATTCGAGGCGTCACGCCAACTAACAGACCCTCTACAATTTCACAACTGCATCCATCAGCAAGGCTTCTGATCGGGAGATTGGAAGTTTTGACGAGCATGGAACCACCTTTTAACTGTTGATGTTGCCTGGTCCACTCTGACCCGGTGTGGTAGCACTTCTTAGAATACCAACTATTGGCAAATAGTGAACCCCTCAAATAATAATCAACAGTAAAGTATAGTAAAACTACCAAAAATACATTTTCATAGTAAAATTACCAGCAGTACATTTTTATAGAAAAATGACAGTAATACATTTTTATAAGAAAATGACAATCAATGCAACACCAAAAATATAAAAACAGATGTTTATAGTAAAATTACCAAAAAATACATTCTTATAAAAAAATTACCAAAAATACATTTTTATAGTGACATTATCAGCAATACATTTTTAAAATACCAACTATACATTTTATCATCTACAAACTATATATCTAAAAGGCATACGATTGCCGTGAAAGTATAAAATTATGTACAAAATATCTGTAGTTGAAGCCATAAAATTGCGTACAAAGATTTCGGCATTAAATAACCCATAAGGGTTGATATATCGCTAAAAAATCAACCAATCAACCATTAACGTCAAAAAACAGTGTTACAATAATATTGTAGTGACTACTACTATGTTTGCCACGCCTACATTTTTCTCAACTGTGATTGGTTAAATAATAAATACTAATTATCACAGGACAATTTACTGATCGCATTCACCACACTGAATTTTTCCTACCGTTAATTCACAAACATGCTTTTGTTATAAAATCACCGATTGGTTAATTTTTCCTCCAATCAGATATTTTTGTGTTCTTTCAAAATTTCTCCTGTCGTTGTTCTGGGAACCTACCGATAATAATAAGCCAAGTTTCGTTCTAAAATTAGACAGTATAAGACAGTAGAACTCAGCAACTAACACGCGTCTACACAGACTATTTATTCTACTCACTGCGCACACACAGACACAGAACTTGAATATCATTCACCATCAGTTCTCTGTGAACAAGCCAAGTTGCAACAGCACTGTTAGTTATACAATAACACACATCTGAGTTTACTGTATGTTCTTCCGAATACAACATACTATTTCAATAAAGAACTTTGAATATTCTATTCAGAAAACTTGCTTTATTACATTTTATAAAATTCAACTAACAGATAAAAGGAAACTACTTTTTTCTCCTTATTATTCACACATTACAAAAATTGCTTTGTATTTGTTGATTTTAATATATATTTTACCGTTGAAACAAAATCGGTTTTCCATTGTTTTTCCTTGATTCAAAAATGTATAAATGTTAAATGCTCTTCAACACGCAGCCACATTAATCTTTTCAACACAACCAGCATTCACAATCTTAATAAAATTTATTAAGCAAGGGAAGTAACTCGAAATTTTTTTGTGAGAGTTACTCTTCATACGTTAATTTTTCACATTTAAAACTTTTGTCATCATTTTACAAATTTCCGTATCTTTATAACACATACACAGTTCTTCCCTCTATTAAATTCATTTTCAAAAATTTTACGCAGTATTCAAATACCAATTTTATTTCTAATAACCCGATTCGACTAAGAAATAGAAATATTTCAGCAAAATGAATGCAATTCAAAATGAGTCAAACGATGACGATGATTCATTAGTGTTCCTAGTTTGACTAAAAACAGTGGCAAACAAAATTTAAAAATGTAAAGTACGAGCTGTCATTACTTTCAGAATTGAAAAGAAAAGAAATAAAATTCTACAAGGCGATATTTTATATTATTGTTTCTATATAACTGAATAACAAAGAAAAAATACACTAGTATGCATTTTATCATTTAAAACGTTATTTTTAGTGGATACTCTTATTTTGTTGGAGTCTGAGAACAATATTTTACAAGTTCACATTCTCGTTATTTTTTCTATCCTCACTCCAACCTCTTTTTACTTTCAAAACCGTCTTCCAAAGCTTTGATTCTTATCAGAGATAAGAATATATTTTCTAACTAACGAAAGAGCTGGAAAATATAAAAAGGATTATTCTTTCCATGGTGCCATAAAATCTGAGGGAAACCTCACAGCTTGTTCACTTCAACCTGAATTCATTACTTTTAAAACCGGCTCCCAAGGCCCTGATTCTTATCAGACATAAGAATATATTTTCTGACCAATGAAGGGGCCAGGAAATTTGTTCAACAATTTTTGGAGGGAAAACTCCCTGATTCTTCTGAGCCTACCAAATCTCCATAAATTTGAAGAATCTTTGCCTATTTGGCAGTGAGACTTCAGCCCACCGTCTGTGAGGTCGACGATAGGAAACTCCAGAACTACCTACTTAAAGGGCTGTCGAGAACGAACGTTGGTCCACAATTCAAGACCAATTCAAATCTGCATCCCTTCATCACTACTTCTGACGAACCCACTGGACTTCTGTCGTTGACCTACGAACTCACTCAACTGCAGGATTCCTATATCTACCAATAATTTTCCTACTCTACAAGAACCATGAGTGTTTCTAAACCTTAACAAAATTCTACTCGCTTAAAGAACTTTTTAGGCGCTCAGAGAAATATTTTGAGCAAGACTTTTTTTTCTGTTATGAACATTTTCTCTTCCCTTAAAGAACATTTTCTCTTTTCCCTTTCACTCTTAATTGTCTTTATCCCTTTACCGTTTTTTTTTCTGTATATGTAAATAAACACTTTCTTCTTTTATTGTTACACACCGAGCAGGAGTTTTTCTTTATTCGTATGCGCCTAAAAGAGAGAGTTTGTTCGCTTTAATCTTGCTGTTTTTAACTCGCGTTTTGTCGCAATTTTTTAACCTCAACCCTTGAATGCGGGAAAGCCGGGACAGATTTCCCAGCAATTTGAATAGACGCTCCATCTATTTATTAAATAGTATGTGTATATTATTTCTCTCTACGGGTCTGAATATTCGTGTAAATATACAGTTCAATAAATAAAAGGGGCGTCTACTCAAATATGAGTATTCGTTTAGAATAACATAAAGTGATAAAATCTGTCTGATTAAAAAAATAAATAAAAATCCATTGCTTCATTAGAAATTACTTTGTTTATGTTTGCATACGAAACTAAGCTGATAATAAATTTTCGAGATTCTATGACGAGAAGAAATTCGCTTGAATTCACTAATCGGCTAAGTTCTTTGTAGTTCAGTCGGTTTAGCGCACGTCAGATCTAACGATGATTTATAAAAGTTTTACTTTCCCACCAGCTCCATGTTCTTGTGCCAGGCACAAAACTTAGTTGGTAGAAACAACTTTTGAAAACTTAAGAAACAAGACGATGGCCTTTCTGAATAATAAACTTTTCTCAAAACGGGTATTAAAAACTTAGACAATTATACATAGATATATACATAGATCTTTAACATATTTTTACAAATAAAAATGTTATAGGTTCCCTCTGCCAAGCAGGACACAGTTTCGAATCCTGACAGAGATTTCATATTTTTCTTTAATAAGATTTCTTGAATATTCTGGCCAGTAGAAGAAAATAAATAAATATACTTTTTAAAACGGAGCGTCTATTTAAATATGAGTGTAAGAGGAGAGAGCTATGAACAAAAGATTTCTTCTCCCATTTATATTTCCCGCCGTTATGGACATGATTTTATCCGTGATATAATAACACCGTACTTTACAGACGGAACGGAATGGCTGAAAGGAAAAGGAAAGACAAATAGGCTTTGTTCTCAGAGAAACTTTTATATTAATAAAGACTTACACAAAACCATATATAGATATATACACATATCCCACGAGGAGAATACTATATCTACACAATAAAACAGAGTGTAAGGAGAAACAAAACGGAATGGTCTTACATATAATACGGAGATACTCCTATATCTGGAGAAGCCATGTTTAGGACTCCAGATTCAAATGCTTTGGTTTGGTTTGGTTTACGGAATATCAACCGCAATGGGTTATTTAATGCTGACAAGATTTTTATTGCAGGTATTTTTTAAAAAATGAATTACTGGTAATTTTTTCCAAAAATATATTGCTGGTAATATTTTTTGTTTCAACAATATATTGCTGGTAATAGATTTTTTCCTTCAAAAATGTATTGCTGGTATTTTTTTTTTTCAAAAATGTATTGCTGGTAATATTTTTCCAAAATCTATTGTTGATACTAAAACCTATTTTTATGCTTTCATAGTGTTTTGACCCCAGTTTTGTGGTTAACTATTTGCCTATAGCTGAGACCTTAACAGGTGCTACCATCCCAGATCAATGTGGACTTGGGAACATCAGTAAATAAGAAGTGGTTCTACGCTCCTCAAAACCTACTGATTAGAGGCCTTGTTGCAGGGTGTAGTTTATCGTCATAGCCAGGACGCCTCATTGGAGGATTCAAACGGTCTGGATTCATCTTCTATGTCACAAGTGAGGATATATTCCACAAACAGGAAATAGAGACTCTTGAATTTTCTCTAAGTGAGGACAGATAATTTATTTCTGTATGTGCTTCTAAGCTGTACCACGTGCTGGGGGGGTGCAGATTTAGCCTCAGCACGGACCTCTTGAAAGGGATTAAAAAAAAGTAACTCCTCGGTTTGGCTCCTGTAGACTGATTGAAGGATTGCCACATTCGCCATTGTATGGAATGACGTCACTAAAGCGGCCGTCACGTAACTTCCGTGACTTCATCTCCACTAAATAGAGATAATTGAAATTTTAGGTGCGCTCAGAGAAATATTTTGAGCTAGCGTTTATATGAACACTTTTCCTTCCTTTAAGTTAAAGGAATTTTCTTCTTCCTTTCTTTCTCTCATATTTTTGTATATCCCTTTTTTGTGTATGCAAATAAACATTTCCTACTTCTATATTCCACCTTGTGCTAGAGATTGAGTCTTTATTATGTAGTGGATCACCTAGAGGTGAGGACGATGTGAAATGACCCGAGTCCCAAATCGGTATGAGGTCACAAGAGGCCCACTAACATTTTTTTAAGTTAAAGACATTGAAATCTGACAGGTGAAACAAAAATGAACAGCAGAACGAGAATATTTAAGATTAATACAAAATTTATTTACAATGCAGACCTGAGTAGCCGTGAGTTAGATGGTCTGGTAATTGAAGGGTGGTCGGACTGTTCGTGTCGATGACGGGAGGTTAAGGTGTGGTCGTCCTCGTCGCGCCGATGACGGGATGTTGAGATGCGGTCGTGTCGACCGTAGGAAGTTGAAGTGCAACTCTTTCGGTCGTGTCGACAGTTGGAAGTTGAGGTGCGGCTGTTCCGGGCGTGTCGACCGTTGTACTGGTTGTGTCGACGGTCAGGCTGGTAAGTTGATCGCTGCTGGACGATTGCTGCAGATGATCTCTGCTGGTTAGTTGGCCGGGTAGTCGAAGTCAGTTAATTGATGCGTGGTCGGCCTGGTCTGTGCCAGACAAGAACGGGAAGCTGGCGTTGAGATTTGGTGCTGGTGTTATGACGTTGTTGATCAGATCGAATATCCGGTGCTGGCGAGTCCGGTGTTAAAACCAGCCGTAGTATTATAACCGTAGCATATGGGATAGGTTATTTAAGAGCTAGGACGACATTTAGGCAGCAAGAAGGGACAGAATGCGAAAGTTGAAATGTGCAAGAAGCCAGAAGTAAGAATAGAAGTAAAAAGCACGACAAGCATCCAGTTGACAGAACTTAATATAGAGACTATTTCTTTTCCTCCTCTCTCCGATAAAGGATTTATTTTTAAAATTACAAAATTTGGCACAAAGGCCGAAAAGGGGAGGAGGTAAAAAGTCTTCACTATCAGCCAATTCGACCCATTAGACCATTCACCATAAGAACTCGTCCGTCACCAATCAATCCTCCAAGCACCATAATACCACATCCACGCTAGGGAACAAAACGTCATAATAATTTAATGGCTTTAAGCGTCCTCACCTTATCAGCTCTATCTAGGGCGAGCCCTGAAATCAGTGGTGAAGGACCTAATTCTGGGACTAGCTCCCGCTGCTCAGCTGCTCCCGGAATTTGTCCAGTAAAGAAGAGACTTCCAGTACACAGCCATTCTGTTATGTTCTAACGCTACACGGGAACAAACGAGTTTGTGGTGGGACAATCTACTCGAATTTAGCGAAAAGTCGCCATGTTATATTAAGGGAAACCAATAACAATCACAGGTCTGGCAAAATACTAAATATCTCAAGGAAAAATAAGCTGAGATTTGCTACGAAAAATGAAAGTGCAAAGATGGTCATGCAATAATGAAGTCTAGGTTCGTAACACAAAAGAAACTAAAAAGTCATTAGATCAGTTCTAAAACTAAATGTAATTAAATTACACGATGAAAAGATCAAAGTCAAAGCGTCCTATTCGTTCCTGTTTGGCAGCGGCCAACGATGGCTGCGACAATTCTTCCGCCTAAAAGAGAGAATTGTCCACTCTAAACTTCCAAGAAGCCAGGAGTAAGAATAGAAGTAAAGAAAGCCTAACTTGCATCCATTTGCTAGATAAAAAAAAATGTGAATGTAACTTATTACGCGGCACGTCCAAGGGCCTAGGCCAAAATAGTCAGAGGACTGCGTTTCTCCTCTCTGACCAAATTTGGCGAGAAGTCGCCGTGTTATATTAAGGAAGACCAACAATAACCACAGGCCTCGTAAAATACTAAAAATCTCGGGGAAAAATAACCTGAGATTTGCTACGAAAAATGGTGTAAAAATTGTCAGGATGTGTATTAGGACTAGGTTCGTAAGACAAAAGGAACTAAAAAAGTCATTAGATCAATTTTAAAACTAAATTAAATTAAATGACATAGTGTGTAGGGAACACGATGAAAAGGTCAAAGTCGACGCGTCCTATTCGTTCCTGTTTGGCAGCTGCCATCGGCGGCCGCGACAATTCTTCCGCCTAAAAGAGAGAATTGTCCGCTCTAAACTTTCAAGCTGTTGTTGCTTTTATCGATTCTGTCACCTTTAACCTTAACCCTTTCATGTGGGAAAGGAGGAACAAATTTTCCACAAAAGTAGAAAAAAGTATATTGAATCAATTGCTAAATCTGCAGCTAAAAAAAACTTTGTTTATTGTGTCGAGTTAGACCATTTTCAGCATATTCTTACATATTTCAGCATTTTTTTTACTCATTTATAAGTCTACCATTCGTTCTTGTTTTGAATATTGCTGCCGACTCTGGTCTGGTCTAGTCTGGTGCTCCTGCTATATATTTACATAGACTTTATGAATTTAAGCGCAGTACTAGATTTGTGGGAAGATCTTGTCAATTTACAGTTGAAATGGCAAGAGATGCAACCGTAAGTTCTATGCTGACAGTTTCTTCTATCTCTCTTCTAAATTTGATCTTCAAAAATTTTAAATGTAAATGTCAATTGTTATTTTCTATCTTCTTATTTCTTATTATTTTATTGTTCTCTATCCTGCAAAAAAACGAAGGGTGACTGTGGTGAACAGTCCCATAGAAGCAAGCGAGCCAGAGTGGCTTGCATCTGGTGCATAGGAAAATAAGGGTCTTACCTTAACATGCGTCACGTGGCATCGGCAAGTTTGCTCCTTGAAAATGGCATTACTCTCCCGTCTAGCCATTCCAGTATGTGCAGTAACAAGGGTTTTTGTACAGTTTGACATGCTTTGACCAATAGCAAGTCGTGTGCTGATTGGTCGAACTGGAGGAGGCTATTTACCTGGGTAACTAGAATAAAAGCGAAGAACGCTGATTGGTTGGTCGACCGTGGTGTTGACCTGATAAAACAGGGATGAAACAGTGAGAAGGAATGACGGATTTACGTGTTGAAGGGTGCGGAAAGCAAGAAACGGCGGATTGGACCAGCGAATTGTACGAGCGACGTCGTAGTAACAGAGACTCATTTAAGCAACAAGCTATTTCGGCCTTCCTCCCAATCATGGCGGACAGAAGTTTTGATATTAGGCTGATACCTGAATTCAGTGGGGATGCTACCGATCTACCAATTGTAGAATGGATTTAAAATGTGGAGTTGGTCTGAAGAAACTCGAGTCTTTGGAGATGCCATTGTGCCTGCGAGCCGGGACACTCTCTCTCTCTCTCTCTCTCTCTCTCTCTCTCTCTCTGTATGTGCAGCTGACAAAGGAGCAGAGGTCAGATGCAGAGTAGATTAAGCAAACCGTTATAACTGCATATGGGTGGATTCATTCACTGCGTGTGATCAGTTTGTGTCCCGACGATTTCGGTCAGGAGAAACCGTAGAGGAATTTTTAGCAGAGTTGAAACGGCGAGCTTTGTTGGTTGGCGGCCAACTTCCTGAATGATGGATGACGTGTGCATTTGTTTCTGGACTGCCGCAACAAGTCAAGCAACTTCTCTGAGCATCATCCAGAATGGATACTATGACGTTGGACAAGACCTTGATTCACGCTCGGGCCGTTATAATCGATAGCAAAGAGCCGGATGAGTCAGTTCTCGCTCAACAGACGAATACTGACGTTACTGCACTGGCGGGCGGCATTGTTTGCTTTAAGCGTTTTGGTCCCAACCACCTGGCAAAGGACTGCAGGCAAGGCTACTCAGAGAGGACGGCTACCCGGACACGAAGATCCAGCCGTGAGATACGGTGTTTTTCGGTGCAACAAGGTTGGGCATATCTCATCAAAGTGCCAGGGAAACAGATCCGGGAACAGACTTCAGCGCCGGTTTCTTCCCCAGGAGACTGAAGAACACAGCGCTACCTATCATTGAGGTGGCCGTAGACGGGAAGAAATGCACGACCCTGGTTGATTCAGGTTGCTCACGGTGAGCAAATGCGCATGTCGCAATTGGAGACCAATGAAGACAGAAGTCCTAACTGCCGACGGTAATGTACTAAAATGCCGTGAACAGGGCAATATTATGTTGAATTTTAGTCATACTCAACTTGTTTGCATTTAAGCTTTAATTGTGGGCGGAACACTACTTGCGTTCGATCTTCTCAGGATTGACGCAATCAGAGAATTAGGAGAGATGCACATCAATCCCTCAGGAGAATCACTTTTTTTAAAGAAAATAAGCCCAATGTGTTGCTATTTCCTTCACTGAACCCGACTTTAGTGTAGAGTTCGACCGTCGTAACAAAGTATAGACAGCCTCATGGAAGTGGATGACTGGACAACCACCTATAACCCTGGAGAATAGAGTGGCAGAATATTCAGTACCCGACTATGCACGGGACGAATATTAGATGGAGCTTCAGTCGTGGCTGGATAATGGATGGCTGCGACCATACCCCGAAGACTAACTTGATCCACCTAAGTGTCTAATCCCATTAATGGCAGTGATACAAGAGAGCAAGCAGAAGGTCCCTCCAGTACTGGATTACCGCGAGTTGAATGGTTTTGTGGAAACATATACCGCTAACGCGGAGGTGAGTGCACATAAGTTGCGGGAATGACGACGATTGGGCGCGGGGTGAGGGCAATGCATCCTTATTGGACTTACGGAGGGCGATACATGTTGAGAAGGCGCTGTGGCCCTATCAAAATGTCATATTGAAGGGTCAAATATATTGCCTCACCCGACTGGGTTTCGGTTTAAATGTGGCACCTCCTCATGAAAACCGTAATTGACTGTATTTTCGGTTTAAATGATGGTCAACAAAGTTTGCTTCCTGTCACCGTATGCAAGCTCCTGTCAAGTATGGACTAGTATGCAAGGAGCCGACACGATTAGAAGACGGAACTAAGGTGTTGGGCTTGCAGGTCTGGAGTGATAATGGCACTCTCCGATGGAGGCGAGGTGGAGAGATGTCCGATATTCCTATGAAGATAACTCGCCGGCACGTGTTCTCCTTTTGTGGAAAACTTGTGGGCCACTTTCCCGTTTGCAGCTGGCTGCGAGTGACTACTGCGTTTGTGAAATGACAAGCAAGCGCTCTAACCATAGGATGGGATGACCAGGTTGAGGATACCTCTATTAATTGCATGCTAGCCGATATAATAGCCAGAATACGCGAGGCCGATCTAGTAGGAGGAAACTGGTGTGTGAGTGGCCGCGAAATGAACGTGTGCGTAGACGCGAGTTCCGTAGCAATAGGTGTGGTACTAGAGGTAAATGGAAAGGTCATTGAGGATGCGTCGTGGCTGCGCCCGGCTGGAGATGCTAAGCACATCAATTTAGCTGAGCTAGACGCAACGATAAAGGGTGTCAAATTGACTCTTCAACGACAGATTTCGACAGTACATCTTTTTACTGATTCACCATGTGTTCATCAGTGGATTTCGAACACCTTAACTGGTAAGGCTCGAATAAATACGAAGGCGTCTGGGGAAATGCCAGTGCGGAGACGGTTGAACACACTTCGCTAGCTTGTAGCTGAATATGGCTTGACGGTGGACATAACACTGGTCAAATCCAACATGAATCTGGCAGACCGGCTTACCAGGGTGCCAAAGAGGTTGTTAAATCTACACAAGGAGGGAACGGAGCCAGTACAGTCAGTATGCGCCACTACACAGACAACAATGTTGGATGCACATCAAGTGGCTAATATCTACTGAAAACCGGACACCGGGGCATAAAAAGGACCCTGAACTTTGTTAGGTTGATAGACCTTTCAGTACCGTCAGAAGTTGCAAAAGCGGTTGTCAAGGAATGTGAGGCTTGCCAAACCATTAACCCGGCTCCAGTGCATTGGCGAAAAGGAAAATTGAACGTGAGGGACAACTGGAATAGGCTAGCAACGGACATCACCCACCCTGGCGGTATGCACTTTCTGACAATCATTGATAGTGGACCCTCTCGGTTCGCGATATGGCGACCACTACGTCAACAAGATTCTACCAGTGTAGTTCGTCAGTTAGTCATTTTTTATGAACGGGGTCCGCCACTCGAGATATTGACCGACAATGACACAGCATTCACGTGCAAACATTTCAATAATTTTTTGAGTAATTGGGGTGTACATTTGCGGTTCCGATGTGCCTATGCACCTGCCGGGAATGGTATAGTAGAAAGAAGTCACCGAAGCGTCAAAACCATTGCAGCTCGAAAGCAGTGCTCTATGCCAGAGGCGGTTTATTGGTATAACGTTACGTCTAAAGATAATCACTCGCCTACTAGTGCACCAGCTGATGCACTTTATAGGTACCATACCCGTATATGGGGCATCGAGGCTATGTCTCACATTGAACCTCAGAATACTCAAGGGGCATATGAAGTGGGAGATCTCGTTTGGGTGTAGTAACCGTACGCTACCTTTGTGAGCTTCCGGTGCTTCGTCCAGAGATACCCTTCGGCGTGATCCCGTTTCCGCGGTCGATCCGCCCTGTAAGTCATATCACTACACTGACTCGGCCCTGTTTAGGGATTTCACCTTGGTCAAGTGTTACCCTTCGGCGCGATCCCGCCTCCGCGGTTGATCCGCCCTGGAAGTCGTATCACTACACTGACTTGGCCCTGTTTAGGAACTCGCTCTAACTGACCCGATGAATCTTCGTGCGTCATCAACCAACAAGCTACTGCCGCCGACAACTCTCCAATCCGGTAGTCGACCAGCTACCGCCGCTGAGAACTCTACACTTGTTTCGCCGATACAACCATTCAACCTCCCCTTACCGAAACCAGTCATACCGGACCCGATACCGATACAAACATTTTTCTCCAGACACTACACTCTTGTACATATTAGAAAAATAAAAATCGACGTTTATTATTTTTAAACATCTGCCTTTGTCCCCTCATTGTCTTGGCTGTTCACACCGTTCTTCTAAAAGCTTGCGGGGGCGACATCCTTATCGGACCCACAACAAACCTACAAGAACTCAACTTTTAACATTTAATTACAGATATATTTGTAGTGCTACGCCTACATTTTCTCCAATTCTAATTGGTCGATAAATACATACTAAAAATAATAGGACAATTTATCGATCCCATTTCATCATACTGAAAATTTTCCTACACTTTGTTCAAAAACAAGCTTTGCTATAAAATCACTGATTGGTCCATTTTTCGTCCAATCGGGTATTTTTCGTGTACATTCAAAAATATATCCCGCGTTTGTGCTGGGAGCCACCCTAAGTAATATAAATATTGGATGCATTCCGAAAAACCAGTAGTAGTTCCAGAACCACAGTCGAGTACACCCGGAGACAATAGATCTCAACTACTCACCCGTGTTATTCATCCTACTCACTCCGCACGTACATACACACAGATACAGAACTTTATTTGATACACAACCAGTTCTCTGTGGACATCCTAAGTTGAATCAACTCTGTAAGTTGCAAACACAACTGAACAATTTTCTAAAGTAATATTCTATTTCAACATTGAACTCTGAACTTTATACTCAGACAAAACTTCCTTAAAACATTTCCTTACAGTTAAAGGGAAGCTACTTTTTCTCCCTATTCACTCATATTGCAACTACTTGTATTATTGCTGAATTTAATATACATATATTTATTCGTTAAAACAAAATTGGTTCTTCAATTGTTTTTCCGTGATATTTTAAATATTACGTATGAATGTTTATTGCCTTCTCAACACGCAGCCACATTTATCTATTTAACCACTACAACATTGGTGACTACAACACTCAAGAAAGCAAGCATTCTACATTGGTCACCCCGACGTTCAAATTAACATTCTACATATTATCTTCTAGCCGGTCAGTACTTGTTGCTTGTTTTGCTGATTTTTTTTTAAAACAAACCACTATTATTGTATCCAATGCAAATAAATTTTGTATTAATTCTAAACATCCTCGTTCTGTTTTATCATTTTTATCCCACCTGTCAGATTTCACATCCTTAATTTATAAACGATAGTGGGCCTCCTGTGACTATCTTTATTTGGGTGCTCAGACCATTTTACATCGCACCCTCTTCAGGGGGTCCACTACAAATGTTATAAAATTCCCTCCTCCTCATTATACTTGCTTGACCGCCGGTTGTTAATTGTTGTCTGCGGCTAGCTAATTAATTATTATTACCAGACCTAGGTTAATAATGGGCCGCAAAGGCGTCGTTTTTCTTCGCAACCTCAGTTCATCGGTACTCTCAACTCAGTGTCATCCTTTGTCAATTTTTTTGACAGTCCTTAGTAACACTCAGTAACCTCTCGCGTCCTAGTGGCTTTATTTCCTTACTTGGGGCGAAATAATTAAAAAAATATATTTAGAAATAAGAATACAGTGTCCAAATTTATGAAAATTTAATTTTTTTTTTTTGCTCATAGCAGGAATGGTATGATTTTTCGTATAAATTAAAACCAATTTTGTGGAGTTTATTTTTTAATGAAAATAAATATGAATCAATCAATAACTAACAGAAATAATTAGATCCTTAAATTCTTTAAGTTCTTTTGGGGCAAGAAGAAGCAGTTAAGAATTAAACTCTCTGCCTCCGAGCAGAGAGGATCCCCAGACGAGGCTATGTCGAAGGGCAGTCTCGTCTTGGGAAACAGCTACCCTACCCCGTTTTATACGGGCTCCATGGGGAATTTTTGGCCAAGCCTACGGGCTCGGAATGCTCCACATTAAACACGACCTTGTGCCATGTCGTACCTCGTGTAAAGGCTGGTAAATATAGCGGTTAAGAATTATCTCCCTTGATGTGTTCTTCTATCGTGGGAGGTGTGATTTGTTAGCGTTCTTAGAGATGGCTGCGGAAGCAACATGTCGTTTTGGTGGAAAGGCGAAGGTACACATGGCTTAAAAATGGACAGTACATTTTTTACCTTCCCGTCTTCGCGTTGTCGGTCCTATCTTGCTCCTTTTTAACTCACCGACAGCATTTCTTTTGTGGATGATATTTTGGTAGGTTTATATTATTTTCTTCGGATTAATTTCTGAAATTTAAAATTATGTTTGTTCACGGTATTGTGTTCAGTGTTTTTGTTTATTGCTGTACTGAGAATCAGTATTTTGTTCTTTCTTATATTTAAATCTAGAATTATCTGATTTTACTAGCATTCTACAAGAAAATGATAGATGATGATTTTCCTTGTGTTGAAAGAATTATGCTTCTGTTTTCATTTTGAAAGTTTTTTCTTTTTTTTTAATGATCAATTAAAAGTTGTTCGTTTTCAAAATCATTTCTTTTAAAAACTCAAAAATTGACTGTTCTTGAATAAATCATCCCTTTTATTTTTCATAGCCTCAAAGAAAAAGATAACGATTTAAATTCGAAAAATTTAAAACTTTTTTAAAGGAATTTTTTTAAAATTCTAATTTCTTTTTATTTGTTTCAAATAAAATTTAATAGTTTAAAAAATTAAACAACTTTGAATCACTTTTTGTTCTGCACTGCTACTAATTTTTGTTTTATCAGCATAAGCACACCAAATTACGAATATCAATTAATTAAATTATTACAGCTACATTAATTAATGATTAATTAAATGTTAAATAACGGAGTCCGGGTTGCTAATTATTAATAATTGTAAAATTGAACGTCCTGCGGAAGCCAAATCAAATATGATAATTAATTTCCTTTAAATGTGAAAAACAAAATAAAAAAATTTAAAAAAAAATCCCTAATCGGTAGTTTCTTTTTTTACTAAAAACAATCCTGATCACAAAGTAGAAAACAAAACAAAAAGAAAAGTGTTAAAGAACTTATGTATTTTGATTTCCGTAGAACAGAGATCAATTTACATAGCAAACAGAATAATCCACCTATTATTAAATTTCATAAAAATTAATTATTTCTAGATATTTCTCTGGAGTGATTATAGCTGTATGAAAATAAAAAAATGAAAAAAATTATTATTTCTTGTCTTAGTGGTTTTTTTTTTTTTTAATTTTTGTACGGCTCCACGGAAACTGTTTTTCATTTTGATTTGTGTGTGTGTCGTTCAATGAAAAAGTTGCATTCGTTTATTTACTATTGTTTCTAGTTTGAAAATAAAAGTATTTTTCCAACCTGAACAGTTTAGAAAAATTTTGGCGTCTAGATCAGGTCATTTGTAAAATGAACAATTTGTCATAATAGTTTTTTATGTTTTTGTTTGAGTGGACGAATCAATTTTAAGTAGAGTAGATTCTTTAGGAAAAGAAAAAAATGCATTAACTAAAAATAAGATTTAATTGCTCTCCAACCAATAGAATTCATTCAGTTAAATTTATGAACTGATTCTTTTTTAATTTAGTGTTGAAATCTCTGGTCTCAGAAAAACATGTAATTACATGCTTAATATTTTCTAACAATAACCTAAAGTGAAAGGAATGTTAATGGATTTACAACACGACCTTAAGTAGAATTCGACACAACAAAAATGATTTTTTTTCTGATATAAGGGTTTCTAAATAATGCATATATAGAATTCTATCCACAATATTTAGAAAATCCTTAAAAAAGTTAATTTTCAGAGTTCCGCCAAAATAGTTTGAAGGAAAACAAACTTCGTTTTTCAAACTATTTTTGTAGAACTCTGAATTATCTCCCTTACATCAGGCGTAAATTAATTGAATGCAAACTCCTTGAGGTATGAAAAGTCAGTAAACGTCTAAAAAAATCGGGGCAATAATTCGCAAGTTTATCATTTTTAAATATTTCAGATTTATTTATTTATTTATTTATTTATTTTTCGAAATAAACATTCAGATATACAGGGTGATCTGTATGTCTTGTCGCCCCCCCCCACACGACACTCAGTAATTAATACAAAGCAACTGGATTCATTTCATTTACTTTCATTGATTCTGTCACACATTGAGAAGGTCTCTGTATGAACACCATCATTTTCGTGTTAGCCATCTGAAGTAGATAATTAAATTATGTAGGGGTGACAAGACTTTCAGACCACCCTGTATATTCCCATTCGGCTTGTTGGTTCCTTTTTACTCTGAGAAATTTAAAACGATATTTTTGATATTTTTTTTTTTTTTACTTTTTTTCTTTTTTCGTTAGTATACCTTAAAATTAATATATACTATATATTTCTTTGTATAATGTGACCCTTTATATGACTATGTAAAAAAATATAGCAAATTTACATGAATTTATCCTATATCTGTAGTATAAGACAACTGCTTATTGTTTAAAGACAATGTTATTGGAAATGTTAGTGTATCCATAGAAATTCAAAATAAATGAAATAACAAAACTGATTTTGTATTCTATTCTGTTTCTCCTACATACGTCCTCTAAAAGGGAAACCTTTCTTTTGTTTACGTTTCATCACATGATCTTTTACGAATACTGGTTCTTCTTCCACTTCTTTTCCTATAAACCGTTACAAACAACCTGGTGTACTAATGACCATTTATTTCTACTTCATCGACAATCACAAAATACCACCAATAACAACACGTTAATGTACATGTACAATAATAGTACATTCCAGTACACTCATAACTCAATGTTTACATTTTCTCAGCTGAGCTTGCATGAATACAAGTTGATTTCATTGATAGGGAATTATTCTTTGAATTAGCAATTTGTTATGACGTTGTCAGTAACATATAAAGTAGAAATGGTTTTATTACTTTTATTATCAGGTTATTTGATAGTGTAAATCTTCATGTATGTTTTTGGTTATTGAACTGGAACTGCAGTTAGCCTACTGGCAAACATCACTCAGAATTTAAGGTTTATTTTTAAAATTGTAGTATATGATGAAACCCCTTTTTTATTTAAAGGTTGTCTTATATATGGAAATATAAGTCGTATTTGTAGGATTATTTATTATTACAAATCTAAAATTTCTCTTAACTGATTGATTTTTTATAGTACCCATCACTCCAACTCGGAGTTACGTAGACAAACCCTTTCTGTAATTGTTCATTCCACTCATCAGGAGGTGTCAGCAATTGACTGATGATTTTCTCATTTTCATTATATTTGAATTAAGTTAAAAAATATTTTATGCACTTTTTATTAGTGTTAGGTTGACATTTTTTTTTCTTTCTCTCTTCTCTCTGCACATGCATGTATGTGCATGTAGGCGCTTGTACATGTGTGCATATGCATGTCAAGTGTTGTTCCTCCTTTTTATAATTTTCTTGTCTCCTTATACTCTCTCCTTATTCCTTTTCCTTTTTTTTTTTCTCTCTTTTGGTTCTGATTTTTTTCTGGTAGAAGTTTAGGCATTGGATGCTGAAACCCCAGTGGCTGTTCTCACAGCCTTCAAACCTTGTATCTACAACTGCAAGAATTGCAAGTCTTTCATTGTCGAACCTGATATATTCTCACTGGAAGTGAAATGTCTTGTTTTTTCCAGATTGACATTCATACTGAAGTATATGTTTGTTTTTACAATGACCATTAAATCTGTTTTTAGCTGTTCTGCTACATTCATACCCATCATCATTTCCACTAAGGAAATTTTCAAACTCATTCAGTTCAAACAACATGAATATTTTTGAATTTGAAAGCAAAATACTGAAAGCAAAACAAATCTTGATTTCATACTGTGAACTCCCTTTTGTTGTTTCAGAATGAGGTTTTGCATACATTATGGAAAACTTTGTCCTGTATGATGAACTTGGGCGTGGAGAGAATACAGTTGTTTATAAAGGCAGGAAAAAAGGCACAATCAAATTTGTTGCCATTCACCGTATTGAGAAAGTGAAAAGATGTGAATTGACAAATACAGTAAGTAAATAATTTCTCTTTCTTTCTTTCTTTCTTTTTTCTTTTCTTTCTTTCTTTTTCTTTTCTTTCTTTCTTTTTTCTTTTCTTTCTTTTCTTTCTTTTTTCTTTTCTTTCTTTTTTCTTTTCTTTCTTTTTTCTTTTCTTTCTTTTTTCTTTTCTTTCTTTTTTCTTTTCCATTCCATTCAGGGCTAGCAAGATCACAATCTAAGAACATTCCCTTGGTAGTCTTAGATCTCTTGGCTTACCATAATTTCTAAACCTCAATCCAGTCAGTTTTAGAGTTTTTATTATGAATTTAGTTTCTAGTATGTTTTCCTGACCCCAATATCCATTAACCCCTTTAGCACTTAAGGGATGAAAATTTATCAGCTTTTGGCATCCCTAGTTGATTGGGTGGCAAGTGTTAATGTGGTATATTGAAATACAGCATTGTTCACTTGCAGGGGCACTCAGGCATTCTCAGACTGTGTAGCATTTTAAAATTTTGGGTTTGTTTGGGCCCTTGCAACCTGAAAGGGTTAAACTTCAGATTTCTGTCTCATTCTGGTATGCGCACACTCTCTCTCCTCCTCCTTCACCCACTCTCTAAAAATACTGATAGAGTATATCTCTAGTGGGACACCAGAACACTAATCCTGTAGATATTCTATTCAGCTCAGCTCTTTAGCATTCAACATACTTCAAACTGGTCCTGTAAATATTGGCTCTCATTGTTTACCTGACTTTCTGCATTATTTTCAATGATGTCACAATATATTATGGCAGAGTATATAATATGAGGTGAGTTTCAATGTTAACGAATTAAATTTTCCCCTCTTCCTCCTCCTCTCCAAAATCAAAGTGATTAATTTGCTTGAAAAGTTTCCAGTTGAATTCTAGATACTTACTGTGTTGAACTACCATTTCTTTCTCTGGGTTTTGACTACTTTTATTTTACTCTAAACATTGACTATCATTTCTACCTGTCATAGTTATTATCTTTTCTCCTCACTCAGGTGCGCATGATCCATGATTTGAACCATCCAAACGTTGTAAAATTTGATGAATGGTATGAGACTAATAACCATCTTTGGCTCGTTGTGGAACTCTGCACAGGTAAGAAAACTTCTTCATCCGCTTCAATGTCTGCTTGTTTTAAACTCTAAATAATAATCTATATAATAAATGCCAATGTCAGTGTGTCACACTTTTTCAACTTTACTCTTAGAGGCCATAGCCCAACATATCATACCATTTTAGAATCAGGCCGACTCTGTAAGCAAATTAAAAACATTCTGTGCTGGATATGGACATGCAATCCTGAAATTTGGGATTCCCAAATTTTTTTGTACAATTTTTAGAACTTGAAAATAAATTTGGGAATAAATCAAAATTAATTTTCCCCCCATTTTCATTCTTTATTGCTTAATAGAAGTCTTTTGACTTCCATTTTATGTCTTTTTCCTTTTTTCTGTCATCAACTATGGGTTTATATGTGAATTATAATTATTTCTGACTAATTCTTGTTAAACAACTTACTTAGCAATATTGTTAATTATTTATTTGTTAATCTCACATGTTAATTTTACCATGTTAATCAACAGATTTAATCAAATTTTCTAAGTTTACTTGTTCAACTTGTTTTAAACAATATTTATTTATATATTTATTTTTGTTTTAACATGCTGCATAAGTCGTAATTTATTTATTTTAATCGTAAAAACAATGTAAATTTCTAATTATTTTAAGGTTGCATCTTTTTCTTATTTTTTTTTATTTTTTTTTTTTTTTTTTTTTTTTTCCTTTACTAACAGTAATTATCAGCTGGGGAGATGAAACTTGAAAAAAAGTAAAAAGAAAGTAAAAAAGTAAAAAACCCGGAAAACACATAATTACCTTCCAAGTATCCGACAAGTATTCACATAAAAAAGAAAAGGTAAAAAATCCCCCATAAACAACTTAAATAGAGCTCACACCATTGCGATTGGCTGCTGGTCAACTTCCAATCAAATGTGTGACAGAGGGGGTATGGTTTGCCTAATATGTCAGTATCTGCAAGCTGTTAATTTAGATGGGGAGCACATCATGTCTGAGGAGGTCAACTTGGTGAGGGGAGTATGATGTTTGAAAGACCCGAAACTGCCCAATGACCCAATTCAGAACATCACTGATGACGCCCACTAGTGCTAAAGAGCATATATTCAAAGTAATTGCAAAATCATGTGAAATTCACCCATGAAATAAAAATAATTGTTTGTACAGAATGTAAGGATTTACGTACATAAAATTGTCTTTAAATTAAGTCGTGGCAGAAGAATTATAGTTGAATTTTTAATAGGTAAGCTTAGGTATTAATGCAATATTTAAATGCAGCAATCAATTTTGAGTTCTTCTGTAATTTATTGTTGACTATCACATCTACTCCTCCCTACCTATTGTAATCAAGAGCCCTCCACAAGAGCTAGTTTAAATGCCACCCGATAAGGTGGCTTTTAAGCTAGTAATAAAAAAATTCTTCTTTGCATCTGTCAAATTTCCTGTGACACTTTTCATTTCAGCTTTTACTTTTTTTGTAGCAAGTATGAATTTCAATTAGAATTAGTCTCTTCTTTCTAGATTTCATTTCAAAGACTAAATTCTATGAACAAATACTTTATATAAGTGGCATAAAATAATCTGTCAAAGTTCTGCTTCTCTTAAACGACAAAGTAAACTGTCTTCACTTCAAATAATCACCATGGCCATTGGCGCCCTGGCCATTTGATATTCTGTGATATCGAGCAGAATTTCGGAAAGTTTCTTAGTTGAAGTGCCAGATCAGTGATCAGAGACTCAGCTGGAAGCCATAATGTTTCAGATGGCTGGGCTGCTTATGCCGGAATTGTAGAAATCAACCACGGTATATACTTTCATGGCATCATTATTCATCAGCAGTATTTTGTGGATCCTGGTGATGACACCATCCATACTTGAAACCTGGCAAATCTTCGGCTGTGCATTGAGTGTAAACTGCGTTGATAGTTTGGAACTTCTGAGTTATTGTTTGTATCACATCTTCACAAATTCATGTGACGCTGGTGGTACAAGAACAGTCCTGTGTGCTCAATATTTATTTGCTGCATAGTCTACCATTACTTGTAATAATGTTTAATTGTAATAAACATATGTCTGGGTTTTATTGATTTTTATGTTATTCAGGAAGTACAAGTTTATTTTATGCTGCTTAACTGAAGCATTACTGGTAAATGCTAGTGATTTTTTTTTTTTTTTTATATATATAGAAGGCTGTAGGAAAGTGTCATAACTCTTGTGTAAATAATTATAAATGCTATGACATTTATATATACAAAAATAGTCATAGAAAATGAGAAACCACAAGACATGGAAACAAAACAGTTATTTATTATCTGGTTGACATTGGTTGTTATGTCGTGTTAGTCATGATAGGCAGTAATACTAAGTAGTATAGTGATTTTCCAAGCGTAGCTTAGATGTGGCACAAGTCCGAGAATAGTGGGCACCCAGTGAGAATCAAATTCACTACTCAGTTGTAATTTTTCTAGAGAAACAAGCTTGCTAACCATTAATTAATAAATTTCCCTGAGTAAATAATATATAGACTTTCTTGTGATTTTTTTTGTTTGTTTTTTTATATACGTGTGTGTAATGTGTGTCCAGGCAATTTATTTTAAAAAAAAAAAAAGAAAAAAAAAGTGGAGTTTTCTTTCCTCAAATTTTAGTTATGCATGTTAAGAAAGGATAATGTTATCATTGTGGTCTGAAAAGGAAAGAAGCCAAAATTTTCGTCAACTCTCATGTTGACTGCTTGTTTGATAATGAGAGTCACATGTTTGTGTGGAGTCATTTGTTATTTGTTTAGAAAGGATGAATTGTATTAATGATAATTATAATTATTTCATTATAATTATTTGTGAGATTGTAATTAATTTTTAATCGACACAAGGCATTCCAGAATACTTTTCATTATGAATAGATTCTCAGTTAAACAAATTTATGGTTGCTTTAACCTGCTCAGTACTATTGGTTATGAGATATGGTTTTAATTACTGGTACCTCAGAACCAGCCGCTGCAGTAGTGGGAATTCCTCAGCTTGAGAAGGCAGCCCATCAAAAAGGAAAACTCTGATTTTTTAAACTTTTGCTGCCATGTGGCTATATCTGAACTTGGAAAAAAGGCTATGGAAGTAAATCTGGACAGAAAATCCAGAGCAAAAGCACATCTGGCTGTCAACACTGATAACCTTTGGGCAACTCCAGCATCCAAGCTGGCCCCAAATATAATGCCTCATATTCCTTTGGATCTTGTCAGTATGTCCAAGAAAGGAAGGAAGGCATTGTAGTCTACGCAGCACATAGCCTCCATATACCATTGCCTAGGCCTGTACCATGGAGAGGTCACTCCAGCATTTTACTCGGACACTACTCACAAAAGGACTGAATTTTGACCAAACAAAGCACTACCAAAGATAACGCTCATGAGATAAACGGATGTCTATGACTTTTGCTGCTTTCTTGATGACTAATTTTAAAAATATTTTTTGCCCAATTTGTGTGTTTCCCTCAGATTTTAATGCCCCTCTTTTGTGTTCAATGATTTATAATTCTAATGTTGCCAGTATTCAGACTTTTTTTTTCCATTGCTCACTCTCTTACTGAAATCGTTACTAATTACTCATTTCCCCAAATAAATCTAAGCAACATGCCTCTTGACTTGATCTATTTCTTACCTCCCCTAGCTCTTGCTGAACTTTGCAACCATCCTCTTTGCAACTCTGATCATGCTGTAGTATATATTTATATTTCCCTTCAATCTTCTATTAGATGGGAACCTTCTATTCATATTCACTGCTTTCTGTTATCAACATGCTGATTGGGATTCACTTTGTGAGTTTCTTTGGGATTCCCCTTTGATTGATATTTTTCACCTTCCCACTGTGAATTGCATTAGTGAGATTTCTTATTGTCTCAAAGCCAGCATAGATGCTTTTATTCCTTCTTGGAAATACCAGTTGAAACCTCAGTTTTTTTCCATGGTTCATACCAGCATGTTCTGCCATGATAACCCAAAGGAACCACTATTTCCCAGTTTACCAGCATGTCAGTATTGATCACAACAGACACTTATCCATGGCTGCATGTAATAAAGGCAAACATGTCCTTGAAGGAATTTTCTTTGTTTGCTAAGAAAATGAGGTACTGTATTGCATCTAACAACTTTGGCTCTTGTGATTACTGGAGGCTCTGTAATAGTGTATTAAATAAGAGTAAGTTTTCTAGTCCCCCTCTCTTCAATCTGCTGCTGATAAAGCTGAATTTAAATCCTCTCTAAACTCTGTTCTCAACTCATCTGGATTATTGTGGCTTAATTTCCCAACTGAGTCTCTTTTGAGGGATATGCATATGATCCCTTCTACAATTTCTACTATCATCTCTAAATTGGATCCCCACAAAGCTGATGGTGTCTCTGTAATATTCCTTAAGAAGTGTACTGTTGTACTGGCTCTTGTTCTCTCTAAACTGTATAATAAATCATTGCTCATTGTTTTCTGCTTGTTGGAAATCCTCACCTGTTGACTCGTCCAATCGTTGCAACTATTGGCTTATTAGCCTTCTACCTCTTTTTGGTAATCTACTAGAAACCCTAATCAATGCTGTATTAGTTAAGCACCTTGCATCACAGGGCCTTCTTTCAGACAAGCAATATGGCTTTTGTTTCTCTAGGTCAAATGCTGATGTATTGATGATCGTTGTGGAAAAAGTCTATCAATCTTTAGATAAGAAAGGTGAAGCTCTGGCTGTTGCTTTGAATATCTCAAAAAGCATTCGACTGGGTTTGATATACAAGTCTTTTTCACAAGTTGAAAAGTTATGCCTCTAGTCAAATTTTTGAACCGATGCAATCTTTTTTATCAAATCATGAATGGAAACTTATCCTTTTGTTCTAATACAAGTGTCCCCACCCCAGGTCTCTATCCTTGGTCTTACTTTGTTTGTAATTTTCCTTAACAACCTTCTCAATGGCATCAGCTCTCAACTTGGTATCTCTGCTGATGACACAACCATTTATCCCTGTCTTAACAGTAAGTTTGACATGGTCAAATAGGCAGGTGAGGTCATAAATGACCCTCTGCCTGTTGTGAACGTGGGCAAAGAGTGGCTTGTTAATTTTAATGCCTCCAAAACAAAACTACTCTCTAATCATCTGAGAGACCCCTGTCTGCCTTCCACCAACCAGGCTGATGCTAACCTCCAGGAGAGTGACTCATTGCAGTCTCGAGCTAATATTCTCAGCTTACATGAAATAGAAAGACTATATTGAATCCATTGCTAGATCAGCTGCAAAGAAAGGTGGTTCACTGTGTCATGCTAGACTATTTTTCTCTCCAGAATCTATCAGTCTCCAATTTGCCCATGCTTAGAATATTGCTGCCACATGTGGTCTGATGCTCCTGCTATATATTTAGAGATTCTTGATAAAATCCAAAGACGAATCAGCAATATTATTGGTCTTCAGCTGGCATCTTGGCTTCAGTCACTTCCCCAAAGCAATAAAGTTGCTTCCCTGTGCCTTTTCTGTAGAAACTTTCATGGTAATTGTTCAGATGAACTCTTCGCTATGGTATCTAGAATTTATGAATTTAAGTGCAGTACCAGACTGGTAATGTGATCTCTTCAATTTACTCTTGAGTTGGCTTGATATAATTATAAGTTCTATGCTAACAGTTTCTTTTCTCGCACTTCACGCTTGTGGAATTCTCTTTTGGCTCCATGCTTCCCAGTCAACTTTAAGCTTCAAAAATTTAAATGCAATGTCAATCATTATCTACTGCCTTCCTCATTACTCTTCTATTGTTCTTGCTCCTTTATAATGTTTTATGTTTCTGATTCTTCCACATCCACAAACCCCCTTGTGTCTTAGTGTCTTTACTGCTTTCGTTGGGGTGAATTCAATTTAAAAAAAAAAAGAAAGAACCTTTTGAGTTTATAGCACCAGGCCCTGTTATGACTGAACCATGGAAATAATTTCTAAAGAGTTTTCAAATTTGTTTATGCAGATCTATAAGTGATTGTATATTTTTCTTTGGGATATGGACAAAAGTCAGTTAACACAAAGTCGGTATTATATGTTTGATATAGATTGTCACTTTCTGCCATAAGGAATGCAAAGACATCAAGAAATCTTATGCTAACTGTTGATGCATTGACTTTGCTATTCCTTCTCTGTAAATAGGAAAAATAACTTAGCATGGAGTGTATGGTTTTTATATTTAGACCTGACAAACTCTGAAGTGAATTATGAGACAGGTTTAATGATTTTTCTTGTTTTCAGGTGGTAGTTTGGAAAAGCTGATTGCTCAAGATGGTCACCTACCTGAGGATTCTATTAAAAGTTTCAGTGTAGATCTCATCAGTGGTCTTCACTTTTTACATTCTTTGAGCATAATCTTTTGTGATTTGCGCCCTTCAAAGGTGAGCTAATCTTAATTCTTCTTTATTATTGAAAATTTGTTCTGTTCTCTTTCAGCATCATGTCTGTTTAGTGATATGTTCCACTTAGAATTAACCTACTTGGGAGTTGAGTCAGTTGTCTATTTTGACCCTGTATTTAAGCCTAAGTTTAAATTTTGAATGCTGATCTCTAAAGCAGGCAGATTTTCCTCATTTGGAAGCTTGGTGCTGCACAGTCTTTTTACCTCATAGCATTAGCTGAACTTAGTAAGACTTTATCCTACTCATGATTTTTTTTTTCTTATTAGATTGAAGAAATGAATGAATTTTAAATTTTGGGTCATAATGAGCACTATGGAGAGAAGAACTTTTAAACAGTATTGAAATGTCAGTTTTTTTGTTTTTTTTTTATAAAAGCTTTATGTAAGATGCCTTTCAAAAGCAAAGCAAAGTATTAAGAAACAGGAAAATTTAATTGGAAGCCACAAAAAGAGTGCCGAGTTGTTTTATAGAATTCTCAGTATCTTTCTGTAGAACCATATTTCTGCTGCCTCCAGTTTCCTCCTCATCCTTGCTTAAAACCATATTACATTGAAATACTGGAGTTAAGAAATGTAAAGCCTGGTCAGTACTTAGATGGGTGACCACTTGGGAATGCCAGGTGCTGTAAGTTTGAATGCGTGGGTGATGTGGTAATGGCTAGGAATCGTTAATCAGAGAGCCAAGTTCTAATTCCAGTTAGGTTCGTTATATTTTTTTATGTGCAAATACCTTTGAGGAAAGGTATCAACTAACCTCTTCTCCATCAGCTATTTGTCAATTAGTAAAACTTGTCACTATTATTATTATCATTATTTCAAAAAATTCTTTGAGTGTTAAAAAAAAAAAAATTTGGCTTTAAATAAACTGTCAAGCCATAGAAGATGAATCCTTCCTTGAATCAAATCCTCCTCCTCCTCATCTATGAGAGGATTGTCTAGCAACCCTAGCCATATAAAAGGATGGATATTATATAGCAATCCAGCATTTTTTTCTTTGTTTCTAACAAAATGTTTGTTTTAAGAAGTTTGAATTATTATAATAAAATTGCACATAGTTTTTAAAATTAACTTTTAAAATTCATTACAATAAATTAAACATCAGAAGTTTCTATTTTAGTTTTAACTTTCTTCCCTGGAAGTCCAGTTTGATTACTGCTCTAAGCACCATTCTGACATTATTACCCTAAGCCCAGTAGTGAAAATTGATAGTTATTTACAGATTGCAACATCTATCAGAGAGATAAAATTAAAATTTTTATTATAGCATTATTCCAAAATTTTAACACATCAGCAGATAACTATTAATGTCAACAACTGACTACAAATAGTTATTAATTAAAAAACTTAATAATTAATGTATAATATTATCCATAAGTACATGTACAAGAATGTTGTTTTTGATAAAAGTTAAACAAATAACAATAAATCCTTAAAAAATGTGTATATTGTCGAAAATTTCTCTTTCCACGATATATCTATTTGTGCTATGTTATAATGCTTATTACCTAAACAATAATAATACTGAATATTTTTTTTTTTAAACACTAAAGTATATTTAATCACATCTCCCTAATAGCTGTCACAATCTGGTAATATATCCATACAGAAATTGCTCTAAGTTTATAAATAATAAAGATAAATACATGAAAATTTCTGGGAAGCTTCTGAAATGAATTTAATAAATGATATTCCCTAAAAAAGTCATCCTATTTACAATTTATTGAATCAAATAAACAATTTAATATAATAAAGGAATTACATACTTAAAACTTTTCTTATTTGGTCATTGCTCAGGGTTAAATTGTTTCACTGTTTTAAAATTTCAGTTAATATCTTGTGGCCATAATAACTTTCAAATAGTATGGGCATTGTTCACAAATCTAAAAAAACAAAAACAGGGGTGAAGCATCAGAGCTTGATGCAAGTGTAAATGCATGAACTCCCTCCCCACTTCCTTTGCACATTTACTGTAAAGCAGGGGGTCGATAAGAGGCTCTTTGGGAATTTTTCCCTTTTAACACTACAATAATCCTTCTCAAGCAATCTTTGCAACAAAGGTTGTTCAATTGCCAATTTCAGATGGAATCACATGAAGAAACTATTAACTAAATGACAAAATCTCTTTTTGGACTTAGTTTGTCACAGATTTCGTCCACTTAACTGAAATAATCTAAACCAAACATTCAAGATAATCTGTGTCATATGTAATTTACATGGCAAATTTGAATGCATCAGGAAATTATGGCCAAAAGAAATTATTTTTTAACAGTTTCATTATACACAGGGAAGTGAGCCCAACTAAAACCGCACTATCTTATTTCTTGCCTGATGGCAAATTTTTTGTGATATGTTTAAAGAAAATTTGATTAAAAAATGGGGAAGTTATTTAAGTTTTTATTTTTTAGTATGGAAAACCTGATTTTTTTTTTTGTGTGTGTGTGTGTGTGAAGGCAATGTTGCAAGAAAACTATCAAGCACTCAGCATCAACCTCGTAACATGAGTTATGTTTTGCATTAAGTACAAAGAACATCAGCTCATCCAGTAAAAAATTTCTTTATGTGTAACTTTTACCTTGGTTTTTGCAAAAAGTCATACCCACCTTCAGGTTTATCAATTTTTCTGGAGATTGAAAAGTTGGTCTTGACCTAAACTTGTAAATTTGCAATATGTCTCCAGTTTCATTGAAATCGGTTGAGAAATGTGGATGTGCATAAATAGCACGCACATACAGACATCTTTTATAGATATATAAAAAAAAATCAGGAAGTTTGTTGAAATAAGATGAGGGAAGTGTTCAAGATGATATTTACTTGTCTATGATTTCCTTTGAATGTGTCAACATTGACTCCTGAAAATTGTTCACTTGATTTGAATGTCAGCTCATCACCACTGTTGGCTTGGTTCCAGGTTAAATTTGTCAGCAGTACATCATTATCAGAGTCAAATTCTGAGATTATCTCAATATCTGGTAAATTCTCTTCATTTTTCCACGCCTATCTTTATACTGTGTTCGTGCTCTGTCTACATCAGTGAATCCTTCAAAAATATCATTACTTTCACTGTCAGACACCATGCTTGTTTATAAAGCTTTTCATCCAAAAAATAGCTTGGTTCTCTCAAATCTAACCACCCAGGTGCCAAAATTAAAATGTTCCCTGATTGGTTTAAACTAAAAATATCATCTCCCTAAATCATCCAATTACAGAGTGTTTTACATAAGAAACAAACATTCCAAAAAGCACAACCTCAGATGTGATCTGTCTGCAGGAGCAAAATGTAAACAATGTGAATTGTAAGAAAATAACAAAGTTAATTTTAAAATCTGATAATTAATTTTTTTTTTTTTTTTTGTTGATTACTTTTGCCCCTAACTATTCCACTGTTATATCAACAGTGTTTTAAAGTGAAAACCACTTCCAAAGCAGACTTTCTATTCTTTGGATACAACTAATTTGCTATCAGCACTTTCTCCAATCTCATGAATGGTACAATGATTTACATTATTTAATTTTGGACTAATGTCCTCATCTTTGCTGTTATCACAATGCTTCAGTCAAAGAATGTAAAATGTATCAGCAGCAGGGAGGCAATAAGAACATTGTTTAAGGCTGCAAGTTCTTCACTCGGGATTGTCCCACAGGATAAAAACCTAGTGGTTTAAAGTGTTAGTTTGTGAATTTGGTGTCATGGTAATTGTGAGTTCAATCCCTGGGCCAGGTAGTACAGTGGAAACAGGGTGAGCAATAATTAAACATAAGAGAGAACATGAGATATCCCTTGATATGGACAATGGAACAAGAACCATCTACCCTCATAGGTGAAATAAGTTACTCAGATTGACAGACCCCCTGAAGATAGATGGAGGGCATAATGGCTGAATCGTTGTGATAACAACACCCAAGATGAGGACATTAGACCAAATATGAATAATAGCTCCTCTTCCCAAAAATTAAAGCAGAAAAACATTTTAGACATGTAACATATTCAAAAGTGTATAATGGTACCTAATTATTGGTATTTAATGTAACTAGAACAAATTATAACGAAAAGTTAATATTTTTGCTATATCTGTTAGTATCTACTGATATATATATATATATATATAAAATACACACACACCATTAATAAAACTGTTACTGGTCTAAAGAAGTTCCTTCTGAACCTGAAATTCATTGCGTTTCCATTTTTGTCATTCAGTTGCCAACATCTATTTTTTTTTTTTTCTAACATTTAGTTTAGCTTATAAATTTTGCTAATTTTATTTATTAGTTTCTTTCTTTCTTGACTTGATACATTTTGCACACAAGCCAGTTATCTTTTACACAATTATCCTTTTTTGGGAAGGAAAATAGATTGTCTGACTAAAGTTTGAGATTTTGTTTATTTTGTAAATTTTGGCTTCACATATTGTAGGTTCTCTTTGACTGCTATGGAAAGCTTAAATATGCAGATTTTGGATTGTCAAAAGCAGAAGAAGAAAATCTGGATGAAGTATTTGAGAAATTCATGGAACTTAGTGAAATTGGAATCAAAGCTGATAAGGAGTTGATCAAGGAAAGATCTACAAAAGGTTTGGATTTTATAGTTTCCTACATTTTTGGATAGTCATTGGAAGAATTTTTTCTTCACCGATTCAGTCCTACCACATTGAATAAAAGAATAAATGTACTCCTACTTATAGACCGTTTAACCTTGTAGTACCTATCATTTCACTAGTGGGATATTTGGAAGACTTGTTTTATTTTGGATACCAGATATGAATTGTATTTAATACTAAGTGTTGACAACACATTGTATTTTAGTCTTTTCCGTGACTGATAAAATCATCAAAATTAATGCTTGTCCAGTATTAAAAAAATGTCTTGAAATGTGTACCACTAGTGGAACAATAATTTTTAACAATTAAAAGGTTAACCCCAACGAGAGTTGACATGTATAATTGGCCAATAAAGAATTGGTGTGGTTAGCCTGGGTGACCTTTTCTACTGCATAGTGAGTTTGAGCCTCACTGGGTGCCCCATAAAAAATGAAACATTAACCTTATAGTGTCCATTGTTCCTTTAGCAGAACAGATTTTAAAACCTGTCTATATTTCTGAGATGGGGTATTGTAACTATTAAAGGCAGAATTCACCAACAAACAGTACAGCATGCTGTTTCCAAATTTCTGGCAGAGTGAATTGTGTCATTGTGCTCTTTTTCTCACAGATGTCGCCCAACTGACCCTACTTGTAACTGTTTACATTGTTCAGAATCTTGTCCTCATCTTTATTGTCATATTCACAATAAAGATGAGGACAACAGTTTGAACAATGTAAGTATTGTAAGATTTTTTATTATTATTATTATATCCCAGATCAGTATTCATTGTATTTTAACACAATGTGTAAGCATATATATTGTGAATAAAATAAAGAAAAATAAATGCTCATTTAGTATTTAAAAATTAAAGAACTTTACGTTCCCCTGAATGGAACAATGGACACTACAAATAAAAAAAAAAAAAATCAAGCTATTCATTAAAATCTCAGATTCTCTGTAGCATGTACTGGGTGCGATGGATAAATTGTCGACTAGACTATGCAAAAATGAAAATAGCACTGACATCTCATTTTAACAGCTATATTTACCAAAATGACACAAAAATATCTTTAAATACTAAAGAGTAAATTTATTTGATAAAATTGCCATTGGCTTCAACAACGATCTCCAGACAACTTTGTGATTTCCTGCAGCTCTTTTGGACTGTCTACTTGTTTAAGTTGGTGAATGCTGCCTTCAGTTCATCTTTGGTGTTACAAGGAGTTTTGTTCATCTCTTTCTCAACTGTGACCCACACATAATAATCAAGGGGGTTGCCATCTGAGAAGTTAGTTGACCAGATGTAAGGGGTGATGAGATCGCAGAAATTGTTCTCTTGCTTGTGCAGCATGGTGCAGTCCTGTTACCAGACATAGGGTCTTCCAGCAGTCACCCTCTTCACCCAGGGCAACACTACCTCCTCAAGGCACTTGATGTAGACCTCCATGTTGAGTCTGAGGCCCTGTGGGAAGATGAATGGAGGCATAATGTCACCATCACTAGTGGTCACACCAAACACTTTCTTAATCATCATTTGACTCATCTAACTTGTTCCAAATCCTCTGCAATGTCCTCAGATTGACACCCTAACACACTGATATGTTTGTATTAGAGCTTCCGGCATGAATGACAAACAGTACAGCATACTGTTTCCAAATTTCTGGCAGAGTAAATTGCGTCATGGTGCTCTTTTTCTCACAGACAGTGCCTAACTGACCCTACTATGCTGTGCTGTCAACGAAATCAAAAACAATTCACATGCGTGAAGATAAAAATATAAAATGGTGACAATTACCCATCGCACCCTGTATTTTGTTATATAATGTGAATAAAAAAATGTATTTGAGATTTCCTTATCATAACTTTCATGTTCTTTTTTTTTTTTTTTTTTTTTTTTTTATACAGGTTCTCCAACTTATATGGCTCCAGAGGTTTTGCAAGGTGGTGGTATGACTATCACATCAGATATGTGGTCTTTAGGTTGTGTTCTTTATGAAATGTACACAGGTAAGTTGACTTATACATTTAATTTTTTATTGATTTAGTCTGTTTTAAAAAAAAAAATGCTTTGTTTTGTTTATAGAATTTTTATCCCAGATCAAAAATGGTAAGCAGAAAAAACCTAGTTTTCTTTCCTCTCTGTAAGATGAATTTCAAATTCTCCTTCCATAACACTTTCCCTAAAGACATTTCACTTTGTACATTGCTCCTATCATTGGTCGATATTTGCCTTTCGGCAAGGAGTTTTCATTATACATATTCATTGCTTGTTTTACATAGACTGGCCCAGAATGGTAAATTAATTGTAGGAACACTTCATGGGCATGGAATTCTAATACTGATGGATTACCTTTGTTTAAATTTTAGATATAAGACCAACATGGCTCAAAGACGAGAGATGGCTACAAGGATTTTAAAGAGTCAATGTGTCTCCTGTACCTACATTCTTTAATGATTCTAGCCAGCATATGGTGAATTTTTAGCTATGGGTTTGTCATGCATTCTTTTGATCGTCTCCCACTCACGTCCTCTATAAATTGTTACCATTCCTACTATCCTTTGTCTAAAAGCCAGATAAGAAAAATAAATTGTTCTTCATTGATGCAGTCTAATATAGCATTGATGTCTGAAGAACTAAAGTCAGAGATAACACAGAACACAACACTTGCACTTATTCAATTCTAATTGATATTATCTTTCTCATATCCATTTCTATTTTGTAGGTCATCCCCCATTTGAAGCAGAAACTCTGACGGACCTTGTGGAGAAAATTTGTAATGATGATTATCCGCCCATAAAAGTAAAAGGTAAGTTGCAGTTGACAAATTATTAAAGGTACTACCAAGTGTCGTTTGGTTGGTAATATTTATTCTTGACAGTGAAGACCACATACAGTATGAATAACACACAAAAAAAAAATATGGATTTCTGTTAGTCAGTTCTACTCTAGCCACTAAATTCATGTGACCTTGCACCAATTAAAAGAAAGAAATACCAAGACTTAGAGAAGAATGGTGATGCTTGGGCTGTTGCTTTGGATCTTTCAAATGCATTTAATGGGGTTTGGTGAATTGGTCTTCTTAACTTGAAAGTTTATGGTATTTCTGGATTAATTTTTAATCTGATTCAATCTTTCTTATCTAATCATGAACTGAAAGTAGCCTTAAATGTCCAGTTCTAAATCTTCTTGCATTCATGCAGGTGTCCCCCAGGCAATATACTTAGACATATGTTGGTCTTAATTTTCAACAACCTTCTTTATGGCATTAGTTCTCAACTCCATATTGATGCTAATGATGCAACTATTTACTCCTGTCTTAATAGTAAATCTGATTGATTCAATAAAGTCAAATGGGTAGCTGATATCATAATGATCTACACTCTGTGGTTAACTGGCAAAGGATGAGTTGTTAATTTTAACACCTCTAAAATGAAACTGCTCTCTATCAATAATCTGAGAGACACCTTTCTGCTTTCCAACAGTATGGCTGATGCTAACCTCAAGGAGAGTGTTTTGTGCCTTCTTTGGCTAACGTTGTCTGCTGACATGAATTGGAAAGATTATATTGAATCACTTGCTCAGTCTGTTGCTAGAAAAGCTGGTTCTGTATTATGCTAGACAATTTTTCTTGCCTGAATTTGTCTTACAGATTTACAAGTCTATGATTCGTCTGTGCATTGAATATTGCTCTTACATCTGTTATATATTTAGAGAGCCTTGATAAAATCCAAAGAAGAACCTGCAATGTCATTGTTCCTCACTTGGCATCTTGGATTCAGTCACTTTCCCACCATTATAACATAGCTTCCCTGTGCTTTTTCTGTGAATACTTTCATGGTAATTGTTCTGATAAACTTTCCTTTATGGAACCTAGACTCTATGAATTTAAGCTCAGTACTAGATTGGCTACAATGTTTCATCATTTTACAGTTAAAATGGCTGCTAGATGTAGCCGTAAGTTCTATTCTAAGTTTCTTCTATAGCACTTCTTGCACATGGAACTCTGTTCTGACTTTTTGCTTTACAGTCAAATTTGATCTTTAAAAATTTAAATGCAATGTCAATCATTATGTTGTGTCTTCTTAATTCTTGTTCTTTTATTGTTCCTTCTCCTTAATGTGTGCATGTTTTTTTGGGGTTTTTTTGGGGGGGGTTCTTCTTCAGATTCTTTCACACTCAGTAACTCCCTGTGTGTTAGTGGCTTTGTTGTCTTGCTTGGGATGAAATTATTAAAAGAAGAAGTCTTTCCAGATAGTTTTTAGTTTTGTAACAACTGCTATTGTTTGTGCTGTTCTTGAAATAATTCCTATTCTGGAGTCATTTTTGCTGATGATTGAACCAAGATATTTGTGTTGTCCAAACTACTTTAATTTCCTGACTTCTGACCTTTATTTATTAGTGAATGTAAATCATTTTGCCATCAATAAATTACCTGTTTACTGCTATCAGAAAAAGTACTTTTAAAAATATTTGAACAAGATTCATGGAAGTAAAACTTGGTTGCTATTGGTATTGGAAGTGTAGTTTGTTTTTGAAAGAATACAACACAACAATAATGAAAGATATAATAGACATCTGACTAGAAAAACAATGTTAGCTGCCTATATTTTTGTAGGATGATCAAAGGCCTATATGTAAAAAGTATATATTTCTTTTTTTTTATCAAATCTCCTTTCTTGTAAAGGCACTTAACCGACCAAGGACAGTCCAGAACTCAATTCTAACTGTAACTGTTAATCCAAGTCTATGTCAATGTATGGCTTTATTGTTACTTCTTCCCAAGAGTTTTCATTTATTTATCTATTATTTTCATCTGTTTTGGTCAAGTGGGTGGCCACCCTGAAGACCCACTTCTCAGGTCTCATCTCTGGTTATAAAATAAAACACTTGATACTACAGATGAAACCATGCACCATACCCTTCTATGTGGCTGTCCAAAGTATAGTGTCACATAATAGCAACAATGATAAGGACAACAGCTCAAGTGTAAACAATAATAACTGATCATCTCAAAAAATTAAGACAGAAAAAAAAAATGATTGTTGCTTTTAACTGAAACCTTAATCTCCTTTCTTTTTTTTTCTTTTTTTTTTCTCCAGGTTCTCTGCCATCTTTAAAACCATCTCCCGAGTTTCAGGATTTAATACAAAAGCTTTTAGAGAAAGATCCATCTCAAAGGTAAAGAACTGTAAAATAATTTGCAAATTTATGGTCCAAACTATTTTAAATTTTTCTTTTTTGTGCAAAGTTCCTTCAGGACATGGACAGTCATGGCTCTACACAACCTTCTTTTGTTGCTTTAAGTAATTTTTTTCACCTTTTACTGTCCTTATATATTCTATCTATCCATTCATACAGATTAGTAATTAACTCAGTTTCCTCTTATTTCTTTTGTTCCCATTCCACTGCCCATGTCTAGGGATATCGTTTCTAGTTCTTATTTTAGTATGGCTCAGTTATTGCTTGCCCCATTTCCAAGTACACACTGCCTGGCCCGGGGATTAAATTCACAATTACAATGTCACCAATTTCACAGAATAACACTTTAATCTCATTAGGCTATCGTGAGACAATCTCCTGGCAGGTTACCTAGATCAACATACACCTGATGAAAGCCAGTGGCCTAGTGGCCGAAACATTGTAATAACAGAGATGAGGAGAATGGTCTACATATAAATAATGTAACTAAAGATAACTCCTCATCCCAGAAATTCCGACAGAAAGATGTTCTTGATTGACAAAAGAAGAATGCGGTATAAAAAAGAGCAATACTGAGTAATTTAACTTTGACATAATCAAATACAAAAGTAGCCATTTAGTACAACTTATTCAGGAAGCTGTAATCAGGTATCTTTTTTTTTTGTATGTTTTGAATAAAGAAAATTTTGTTATAAACAAAGAAAACTGTACTGAACTGCTACGTAACATCAACCTTCCTATATGACAGAAGAAGAGGCTTGAAGCAACAGAAATGTAACCTACAGGGAATTTTAAACTGAACCCTTTATTTAATCTATGGGGTTGGATTATTCTTGTTCCACTACCCAAGAAATAAAGTTCTGTGAAATGGCTACCCACTAATGGATCAATATAACATTGTTATTATTATCCAGGTTACGGTTATTGCTCTCATTATTGCTATCATTGAAGTTAGTGAGATCATTCGTAAGCATAGATGACATGGAAATATTGCTGTGAATGTTGTCCCCAATTTCCTTATCTCCTTCATCAAAACATAAACTGGCAAAATTCAGAATTGCAGTTCACTTCGGGAATTCTCCATTTTGGTGTACCGCTATGTTTGAAAAATGTACAAAAAAAAAACATCATTCAAATACAGATAAAAAATTAATCCCGTGGTTGTAGCCATTAAAGGAAGTGTTTTATAAATTCATTTCCTTTGCTAAAGAATGCAAGAAGATTTGGTTGGTTTAACATGACTTATATGTACTGTACATTTTTTCATGCAGAGTTGGATGGTATATAATGGAAGTGCCAGTGCATTAATGTGTGGTATGGGATGTGAAGAGTTAACGTTAGAGTAAAATATTTCAATTGACTTTATTTGCTCAGTTTATTTGCAAAAATGTTACAAAGCTTAAAAAAAAAAAAAAAATCTTCATTTTATTTGCCATGATAGCAAGCAGAATGTCTTCATCGATGTCAGAAAATCATATGGAGTGTAATTGTCTAGGTTAAAATGACCCTGACAAAATCTCTGAAACCACTTTTTGACCATATGGAGAGCTGGAGCATAATCCAAATAAACCTTCTGAATGTTTCCTATTGCAGTTTTCATTGAGCATATGGTGCAAGTGAAGTTTTTCAACATCCATCTTTAAGGCATTCATTTTGGGGCAAAAAAAATCAACATTCAACAAAATCTGACTTGCAACTGAATAATGAAGTTTTGATCTAGAATACACCAGGAATTGGTATTAAAACAAACACTAGTTTCAAGTTGTGGTCATTTTATACTAACAATGAAAATCAGCCAAAAAATTTTGCAATGATCTCATAGTATGACAAAGTAGGACTTTCAGCCTTGATTGGCAATCAGTCTAGGAGAATGACAACTTTGAATTCAAAACTTGTTTGACATGACACTAGCAACTACATCCTATGAAAAACCTACTTGTTATGGTAATTGATGCAGTAACAGTGTGTTGAAGCTGTGGCCTCCATGCACTATAAGTAGAATGTACAGGACTTGAGAGAGATGTACAAATTTGTTCTTTAAAAACATTTAATGCATTTTTTCTTCTTTGTTACTGATATTTTATTTAATTCTTTTATTTAATTTTTCTTTTCTCCTGTAGAATGACATGGCCGACTCTTGTTTCTCACCCTTTCTGGGAGGGTCTGCTTGATAACATTGCCCAAGAGTTTGTGACGGCATCTCCAGCTGATTCCAAAACCTCAACAAGTGTACATTCCTTGAATTCCAGTAGTGATTTCAGTTTGGCAAGCGACAGTTCTAAGTGTCAAGAAAAAACACCAATTTCACCACTGTTACATTCTGACCATGTTGGCTTTGATACAAGAGACAGTGTCAGAATAAGTAAGAAATTTTTCATATTATAAAATATATATAAATATTATGAATTTATTTTTTGGAGAGCTACAATGTGTTCTTTATTACTATAAAGTGCAAATATCAGTATATAATCTGATTAACAAGAAAAAGACACCCAAATTGGCTTATCGGTCCTCTCTCATATGAATGCCAAAGACCAAATGTTATATAAGTATATGAAACTTACAGGTTAATTACAGTAGAATCCCTCATATCCGGAGTGCCACATATGCGGACATGATTTTAATATGTATATTTGAACTATTTGGGTGATATGTAACTGGTTTAAAATTTCTGTTTTCAGGAAATTTACTTTGGAAAATTGCTTATGCTTATTTCAGCCTATTGGCTTGTATTGGTGCAAAAGATGATGGGAATAAAAGGAAAACAACAGCTTTGGAGTTATCACAAAAAAAATGGAAAGAAAGCAAGCATTCAGCTATGACTATTGCAATAACGCATGCAGAGTTAAAGTGTCTTTCGTTTAAAAAATTTCAAGATCAAAAGCAAAATAAAATGCAGAAAAAGTTGAGAATGACATTAGAAGAGACAGAATCATCATTCAACAGTGAATAAAAAATCCTTGTTACATTATGTTTTGCATACATGGCATACTTAATTTAATGAATTTTAATTAATATTACATAATTTATTTCTTTTTTCTTCAAATTAATTTCATTATATTTCACTCTCCATTAGCTTATTTTGTTTACTATAAAACATTAAAAATAAATGTTAAACCTGATTTCAGTTCTTTTATTTTAATTTAAATATAACCTCTCATATCCGGAAGGCCCCCTTAGTCTGGTTATCAGGAATTCTACTGTACTTTGAAGACCACCAACCATTCATACTTACAGAGAGATGGCTGGAATGACTTAATGTAGACAGATTCCAGCACCTTTAAATGGCATATGGAATTAACCTTCCTCAGTACTGAGAATATGTCTTGGTTGCAAGACTAGGCACATTGCTGGTCTTTGAGTAAATGTTCAGCTATTGCTACAATTTAAGTCTCATTTTTTCTTTTCTTTTTTTTTATATTACCACTTTATGGTAATGTTATTTTTTGTTACTTCTCTTTTTCATTATGAATTTTCTTTATTCCTTTTTATGAGGTATAAAGTATTAATTTTTTTTTTTTTTTTTTTTGTAATATTGCAGGTTCATCCATTTCAGATTTGAATAGTTTTAAACCAAAAATGGCTAATGCTAGTGATACTGGTTTTGGCGGTGGACTTTTCACTCTCAGGTTGGATATAATTTTATTACGTTTTTAAAATCACTATTTTGAAAAAATGACTAATTACTTTTAAGGTATTCAATTTAGTCTCTTCTGTTCTTTTTAGCTATAACCTAATTTTCTCATCAGAAGTTGAATGCAAATTTTTCTTAAAAAGTTTTTGAAACTTGAAAGGAAATTGCCATGTTTTGCATTCTCTATTCAGTAATAGGGTGACAAAATGCAAAGATTTTATGTAACAACCTTTATCCTCTAAAAGGACTTCATCAGACTAAAATAACATTTTTATTGATAGAATTATATTTATGGAGAAAGAAGTGTTCGAAAATTTTAGTTATAATTAAGCACCATGAGGAAACATAGGGATGCTAAATTTTAACATTTTTGTGTCCAATGTTTCTAGACGGATTTTATTTAGTGCCCCAACACTTGTTTTGCTCGCTGTTGCTTTTAACTGTTCCTCACTGTGGTGGCAGAATAAGGTTTGTTAAAGGTATAATGCTTTGAAAATCTAGATACAAATTTAACCTGGAAGACATGGAAATCAGTGCACCTTCTATACATTTTTGCCTTAGTAAATTACCCTTTTTAATTAAAGCAGTATTTTTCTTAAGTTGTAATTATGGTCAGGTTCATTAACCCTAGAACACTAACCATGGGTATATAGTACCCCATACAAATTTTCCTATTTTTTATTACAATTTTCAATACCTGACATTCTTACCTAAATAATGTTTTTCAGTTCCTATTAATGCTAACTCAAAGTACAAAGTTTGAAGTGCCTGCATGTAAAATATTTCAAATACAGATTTATATTTAATATTTTTTTTTATATTTTCAAAATTGAGTATGATATACCCATGGTTAGTAGTGGTGTAACTTTAATTGATGGTTAGTGTTCTAGGATTAAAATCAACACCTCATGTACTGTGTGTTATTTTGTAAAAGATATCTTTTGTGTTCAGATAAATTCTTCTTAGTCTCAATAATGTATTTTTGAGACATTTATGACAGTCTATAATGTAAATTCTGTTTTGAGTTGTTATTTTGTCTTATACTAAGTCTCTTAGGTTGTCCCAAAAGTTCGTAAACACTTGCAAAAAATTGAAATTTTACTCGCCAAGTAATAACAAAAACAACAAAAATTATTCCTCAAAATAAAGACCATCATTTTCCAAGACTTTCTGTCATCGATCTGCAAGCTTTCGGATCTAGTGAAAGTACCATTCAGCCGGCTTCGAATCAAAGAATTCTTGACGCGCTTCCTCGACTTCATCAAACGAGTCGAATCGGCGGCCCTTCAGAAAGTGTTGCATTGAGCGGAAAAGGCCGTAATCTGATGGAGCACAGTCAGGACTGTAGGCTGGATGTGGCAGAACCTCAATGCCGTCCAGCTCTTCAAACTTGTCTTTGGTCTTCCTGGCGGTGTGTGGCTTGGCATTGTCCTGCTGCATCAAAGCGCGCTTTCAGTTGATCAGAGCTGGGTACTTTTGCTTAAACTTTTCGTAGACCCGCTCCAGTTGCTGACAGTAAAGTTCGGCACTGATGGCACGGCCATTCAGAACCAACTCAAACTGCACGATTCCTTCAAAGTTCCACCAAACGCACAACATGACTTTCTTGCCGAATCGATCTTGTTTTGGAACCGACTGTGTCTCTTGCCCTTTCTGAACCCATCACATGTCTTGATTGTGCTGGACCAGATAGACCCATTTCTTGTCCGATGTCACAATGCGCTTCCAAAAACGCTCGTCCAATGGATTGCTGAGCAATTGACGGCAAATTTCAACTCGTCTGTTGGCTTGTGCTTCAATGAGTTTGTGCGGATCTTGGCGTAGCTTTTTGTGAACAAAATCAAGTTGCTTCAAGTGTCGGTGAATTGTCGATTTGCCAACTTCAAGCTCATCAGCCAATTCTTGAGTGCTCGATGAAGGCGCAATGTCCAACCCGGTTTGCAAGTCTCCATCATCCAACTGTAACGGCCGTCCCGAACGAGGCTTATCTTCAAGACTCATGTCGCCAGAATCAAAACGCTTATACCACTTTGAGATCGCCGCATATGCAATTGTTCCTTCACCTTCAGCAGCACAAATCTCTTCTGCAGCTTTTCTGGTTGAAAGACCTCGCTTCCAGCAGTAATGAATCAAAACTCGCAGCTCAATTTTATCAATTGCCATCTAGAATACAAAGATGAAGATCACTATAACAATATAAATGCAAAAAACAATTAAATAAAAATTTTAATGAAATAAAATTTTTTCCAAATTAACAATAAAGTAAAAAAAACAATTAAAAATTGCATAAAAATTCAATTTTCGCAAGTGTTTACAAACTTTTGGGACACCCTAATATTATTTTAGAATTAGTAATCCTGGGTATGACAGTAAACTAAAGAGTAGAACAAATTATACCAAAAAAATATGATCTAGAAAAATATTCTTTTTTTAACGCAATAAAATCTTAACCAACCTTTATGCAGTCAGGCTTTAAATTTCACATTTTGCGTACAAAGAAGTTGACTTTTCAAATTAATTTGTAAAACCATATTCTTTTGCTTTAAGAAAAAAACTTAAAAATTCAGCTTAAAATTTTCTTTTTTTTTAAATCATTAAATTGAATATAACAATGTAGGTTATATAATTTGGGAATTTCATATGCCAAAAACATGTTAACTTGATTAAATATTTGCAATTTCAGCACTCGACCTTCCTCAACAGTTCCCTCAGAACTACATGCGGTCTCACCAGCCCAGTCAAGTATTTCTCCCAGACTTCCAGAATCAGTGCTGTCTTTCAACAAATCTGATAAAAGCATTACAGAAGTCCTCTATCATCCAACAGACTTTAGCATCACACCGATCATTGATAATCCTAAAGTTAGAATTGTTCCATTCTTTACTTTGTTTCAAGAATTTTTAGTATTTTTCTGAAATGTTTGTCACACTATTTCCTTACATATTGAACAGATTATGAAATGTTTTTACATTTCAAAATAAATTTTTAGCAATATTTAAGCTTTCATTGTAGAAATCAAGTAAACCTCTAAGACTTTTTTGTATTTGAAATGGAACTTATGAAAATTTAATTTTATCCATCATCAAGATTACAGAGAATAATTCTTAAACTTGTCATTCTTGAAATTGTGTTTTCCTATTTTTTTTTTGTTTTCTTGCTTAAATGCAATGTAGATTTACAACTAAATTTTCACTTTGAAAGTCTTGCAGATTTTACAGTCTGCTTGGTTATGGAGATTTTTGTGGGGTGAGAGCAGTTTTTTTTTTTTTTTTTTTTTTTTTTTGTGTGTGTGTGTGTGCTTGCTTGTGTGGTAAGGGGATAGTTTTTTGGGAGTCTGCTCGTTCTCTTCCACCCTTCCTTATGTGCTCCTCCACTTGTCCTTACATCCGCTCTGTCCCTTCCCCCCTTCCCCTTATGCCCTGCTTTGTCCCTTTCCCCTCATGCCCCACCTTGTCCCGTTCCCCCTCACACCCCGCCCCTTTCCTCCCCTTAGGTGAGGGGAGGCTTTAAAAATTACCTCTTAAATTTAATGATAGTTAACAATGTTTCACTTAATAATTTTAGCATGTTATTTTATCAAATTCAATTAATAAAATGATTTTATAGATAATGGTTATTACTTTTTTTTTTATTCTTTTTTTTATCTAGATAACAAAAGTTCTTCCCTTAAAATATGAACCCAAAGTTCTGCCTGTTCCAGCTTATTCAGGTGAGGAGGCATTTTTTTTAATTTTTTTTTTTTTTTTTTTACCATACTTTCATTTTTATAAAATGATCCCAAATTTTCACAGTAAGTAGTTTGCCTATTTCTCCTGAACATCTTCATTTCCATTTCAGTGAAGAAAATCTTATCTTTGTCTGAGAAAGGCTTGCAAAAACATGTCACCATGATTTTAGAATCCGTCCTGAATGTAGAAAAAGGTCCACCGTCACTGAAGAGGTACCACTTTATCAGCTATATTGGCACTTTGGCTGGCCACTCAACAATTGCCAATGTCCTCACCAGGCTAGGTCTGCTGACCCATTTAGCCAGACAGACCAAAGAAATGCACAATGTGGACATGTGAGTTGCTCTTGAACATCTCAAAGTTAAATTGACCTCTCAACTCAAAAATAATTATCATTCCTATTGAAGTTCGCACTCTTTGCATTTCAGATAAATAAAAATGTTTAGCATTGCATTCCAGCAGAGCATAATTAATCATTTTGCATCTGTTTTCACCTGACTTGTTTCTTCATTAATAAACTCTACCTGTAAATTCATTTCATGATATGGCTCATTCAGTACTCATCCTTTCACTGATGTCAAAATGATCAAATTTTGAATATTGTTTGTTCGTTTAATATACTACATTTATTAGGAAATATATTCAGTTTTAATCATTTGTGCGCATTGAAAAGTAGTTTCATGGAACAACCCCCCCCCCCACTTCATAATAGATTATCTACTTTACAAAGTATGTTCTCATTTGAAATTTACTTGGATAAACAAAAAATCTCTCTTGTTTTTCTTTTTAGGTTCTAATTGATGTTACTCTACATTAAAATAAATAAATAATCATAATAACAAATCTTCGGCATCAAAGATAGTGAAGTAGAGATTTATTGGTCATGTTTAATTTCCTTTCAGGGATTTTGAGATGTGGTATTGTATGCTTTGCCATTCAAACCAGCATTTTTCATTTTGGTGGTTTTTATTTTGTTTTTATTTTATTTTATTTTTTATCATTTCACACCAACCAAGGCAATAAAGCCACTGAGATGCAAAGGATTACTGAGTGTGAAAGAATCTGGGAAAAAATCATTTTTCAGGAGAGAGAACAATAAATAAACCGGATTCAAGAAGATGAAAATGACGATTAACACTGAACTTAGTTTTTTATTAGATTAAACTTTAATTTATTTTTAAGATCAAAGTTAACTGAAAAACAAGAAGCCAGAAGTGAGTTCCGTAAGCAAGAATTACAAGAGAAGGAACTGTCAGCATAGAACTTATGATTACATTGAGTCATTTCATCTGTAAAAATATGTGACCTAGCTGCCAAATTCATAAATCTTGGTACCAAAGAGGAAAGCATATCAGAAGAATTACCATGAAAATATTTATAGAAAAGGTATAGGGAAGGTTCATTATGACAGTGGGGAAAATGACTGAAGCTGAGATGCCAGGTTTGCACAAATAACATTGCAAATTCTTCATTGGATTTTATCAAGAATCTCTAGATCCATAGCAGAGGTGCCAGACCAGATGTAGGAGTAATATTTAAAGCATGGATGAATGGTAGACTTATAAATATGTATGATAGAATCTGGTGAGAAAAATTGTCTTGTGCAACACAGTGAACCAACTAGACCTAGCCACTAATTCAATATAATCAGCCCACTTCATATCAGTGGAAGACATTGGCTGGAGAAGGTGCAGTGAGTTACTCTTTTAGAGGTTAGCATTAGCCATGCTGATGGAAGCCAAAAAGTTACATTAAGCTGATTAAAAGAGAGCAGTTTTCATTTTGGAGGGGTTAAAATAACAAATCATTTCTTGCTCTAGTTAACAGTATAGATTATCTTTATAGATCAGTTGCCAATTTGAGCTGATGGCATTGGGAATTTGAGCTGATGAAATTTAGGAACAAAGTTAGTCTGAAGATAGAACCTTGGGAGACACCAGCATTAATGTAAAAAGATCTAGAAGATCAAAAGAATTCAAGATAACTTTCATTTCATTTGGTTAGAAAGATTGAACCAAATCAGAAATTTGTCCAGAAATACCATAACTCCTCAACTTCTGAAGATCAGTATGTCAAACCCTGTCAAATGCCTTTCAGATATCTAAAGCAGCAACCGAAGCTTCACCATTCTTATCTAAACCTTGAAAAGCATTTGTATCAATAACTGTTATCAGCAGCTGACCTAGAGATGTGAAAACCATATTGTTTGTCCAAAAGGAAGACCTTGTGAGGTGAGATGCTTAACCAGTTGATGAGATCCTCTAGGACTTTGTCAAAAAGAAGGAGAAAACTAATAGACTGATAGAAGGAACACAAGCTTCACTGGAGTTCTTTTAAAACAGAAACTGCAGAAGAGAATTTCCAACAAATAGGAAGAATGCAAAAAGCAGCAATACATTTATTGTGGAGATTAGCAAGAACGGGAGATGATTCCAGAGCACATTTTTTTAGGGCTGTTGCAGGGATATCATCAAGTCCACAAGCCCCAAACTTATTAGAGGTTATATCATACCTCTTTCTACAAAAGCTAGGCTTCATTGAAGACACATTTACAATTATTATGAGCAGACATAAAGATACATTTGTTGTGATCAGAACTATAATGTTGCTAAAGCTGGAAAAAGAGGGTCTATATTAGTTGGATGAACAGGTGTGAACCAAGAAGATTGTAGCTTCACCTGGTATTCCTGTGAAGTCACAAAAACATTGATGCATCCTGGGTAAGATGTCAAACTACATCCGTGTCCTGGGTAAGACGTTAAACTACATCCAGCAGCAAGACCTCTGATCAGGAGGTTTTGAGGAGCGTGGAACCACCTCTTAATTGCTGGTGTTCCCAGGGCCACCCTGACTCGAGGTACTAGCATGTGTTAGGGTCCCAGCTATGGGCAAATAGTTAACTATTACCAACAATACTTTTTTGAAAAAAAATTATTACCAACAATACAATTTTGAAGGAAAAATATTACCAGAAACAGATTTTTGAGAAAACAAAATATTACCAGCAATAAAAATTTTCGTCAACATTAAATAACCCATTGAGGTTGATATGCTGTAAAACAAAATAAACCAAACAAATCTAAACCAAAGAATACATACTCTATTCATACGAATATATCCTAAAAATGTTGTCGGTATTAAATAACCCATTGAGGTTGATATGCTGTAAGACAAAATAAACCAAACAAATCTAAACCAAAGAATACATACTCTATTCATACGAATCTATCCTAAAAATGTTGTCGGCATTAAATAACCCACTGAGGTTGATATGCTATTAAACAAAATAAACAAAACCAAACCAAATTATATTAGTTGGACAGACAGGTGTGAACCAAGAAGATTGTAGCTTCACCTGGTATTCGTGTGAACTCACAAAAACATTGATGCTGGCTTTTACCTAAGAAACCTCAGTGGCACAATTTTTAATAGGAAGTTTTAACATTTCACTCAAATGGATGTCACAGAGAAAATCACAAAATAAATCCCAATCAGCACACTGGTAACAGAAAGAAGTCTTATGAATAAAAGGTTCATGTCGCCAATAGATGACTTAAGAAAAAAATATCAGCAGATACTACTGCATGATCTGAATTGTCAAGAGCCATGAAAGAAGGTAAGGAAAAATGTTGACTAGAATTTTTGAGAGAAACAAGATGTGAAATCTATTGACAGAGACGGGTTAACATTTTTCTTTGTTATACTAACATTTCATCCCTTGTACTTTCTGGCCTTCTTCAGGCATCTATCTTCATACACCGTAACTCTCTTGAAAACTCAAACCAACCACTTTATTCAATTCATGGCAATATGTTGTTCTCCTTCTGCTTTCCATGTCTTGTGTATTGCAACTTTGGTTAAAATATATCTGGTTCCCTGGAAGTTTTTAGTCCAATCCCTAGATCTGATAATACTGAAAAAATCATACTCTGGTTCAGTGGAAGAAATGGACATGCAACACAGATGTGGATAAAACTAATCAGTACAAACTGGTCTGAAACATCCCCTAAAAGCAGAATGAGAATAATCTATCCACCCTGGATTGAATCCAGATAGAAAGACATCCACCTGAAGAAGGCTGAAGGGTACAGTGACTGAAAGGTTAAGAGTATATAAACCAAGGTGAGCATTCTGGTTTGAATAACTAAGTATATAATAATTCCTTTCACCTCATTTCTATGGAACTACTTTTCATGATGATATACTTCAGGAGTTTTGCTTAACTTGATTTTCAGGGTCTGACCAGTTCATAAACAATCCTTCTACTGTCATTAAAAATCAGCTGCCATTCAAGTTCGAGCTACTTACCCTATATAAACAAGTACCTCAGCTACCTTTACTATTTTTTTTATTTTTTTTCTTTAAACATTATTTTGTGACAGTTAATGTGTTTCTATCTTAAGTGGCTAT